>JADLZK010001070.1:0-60968 GCA_015847255.1 Hyparrhenia diplandra
GAGCGGCGCGAGGAGGCGGCGGCTGCTGCTGCCTGCTGCTCTTCGCAACGGCTATTCAAGTCACACAAAACAAAAGAAGATAAGCCAGCAAACTGCTCGCTAGTACGCGATAGCCACGTTAGCACGTGAATGATTGATCGGATCAGGCATGGGTAGCCTGACGTGTGTGAGCTCTCTGTAAACTCAGCTGGCAAGTTTCCATGTCTTAGTACTCATGTGAAACAATAATCGATTGTTTTAAGCCTTCAAATAACCAGATTTTGGGCCTTTGCCAAATGAAGATTAGAAATAACCCGGTTGTTACATAGACATTTTTTATCTCACTACTGTTGCATTTTCAGGAGTGTCTGTCGATTCTGGATTCTCCTTAATTCCTCGCCCTGGAACACTCCGGGTCATGCTGGGCCTTGCCCATTGCTGAAACAACACGCACGATGGAGTTGAAAGCTGAAACTGCAAGGTACACAAGACGACTCCACATGATACCGATAGGCAGATGCTAACCATTCACATGCACTGGTCTTTTTCACTTTTTTAAATGCATTGGCACAAATTATCAAAACTGACATACAATCGTGTCGTCACTGTCCGTGAAAAATTACAGCCCTCGCGCGGACGACGGTACGGAATCGTCAGCTGTGGCGAGACTAGCTCGTTATTCATTTCAGAGGAATCAGGACCGTGAATCTACTACTTAAAGCTCGCACATTATGTGTTGCTGCATCATCATCACACACCAGGAAATCAAATCCGCCAGAAATAACTGTACCTCCACCATACCCCACAATGCTGCTGTGCTCCAGAATTCTATCTACATCTACATTTGATCCCAGTCAATAGAACCGTTGTTCTCAAAATTATAAGAAGGTTGCTGCAGACGGTTATGGCCCAATCTGCTCATCGTGGCAAGGCCTGAAAGGGATACATACAAATTGAGTCAGAAAAAATCACAACAAAGCTACCTGTTGATAAGCAGAGCAACTGGTTTCCCCAGATTTGTTTGCTAGTTCCGACCACACACCGCTGAGAAAGAAAGTAGACTGGCATGGCAGATAGAAGACAAATTCCATAGAATTGTGGAATAAGATACAAATGCAAGATAACGGTAGACATGTGTTTTGTTAATTTCCAATTAGTTTTTACTGAAGAGACTGCTCCCGCTAAACGTCACCCCCTATTTGTAAGTGCTTTCAGGAGTATTACTTAGGTCAGTGTACCATTATCATTCTTGGACACATTACACACAGGCCAAAGCATGATTGAAGGGAGCTGCCAAAAGTTTCTCAGGAAAAAAAAACTTAGAAACAACCATACCTTCGATCACTTTGTAAAGTGAAGACCACCATCGATCAGCTGGGACCTGATACTGAGTTAGAGATTCCTCGATTTCATTATTGTGCTTCCCTTCTAATGCAGCTTTTTGCAGAGTGATTACAGCAGCATCCTTTGTTCTCCTCAGAATATTATTTCCCTCGGCAGCTTCTAGTGCAGGAGGTCACTATGTGATGATGCGAGGCTTCTAGCAAAGTGCAAACTGAGCAGCTTCCAGCCCATCCGGTTAGATGCAACCCATCTCCTTTGGATATCTTGTAGCTTGATTTCTTCCCTTCGGGACCTCTCTTCTCCACTTCCAAATACAAGACTCTGTTGACCATTTTTCATTCACAAGAAAGATAAATTAGCAAACTTCAGGACGCCATGATGTATGGTGCAGATTAGCACAGATGGGCATGACAAGATTATAATGGATTCAGTACTTTGATGCAAATTACCTTGGTATTCAGCATTGCTAGGTCCTGTACTTTGCACCATCTTGGAGAAGCACTCTCCTCATTGCTTAGAAGATTCTCAGGAGAGTCAAATTCAGAACCTGAAACACAATATTACAAGACTTAATTCTCAACAAATATGAAGTTGGGACAAAGTGAAGCAATTTTGATTTAGGTATCTATTTATAGGAATGACTACTTAAAAGTTACCTCACTGGTGAAATATCACGATTAATGCTTACACAACAAACATAAAGACCCATACAACATGAATGAGACATGACAAAGAACATTTTTTTCTCGAATATGCAAAAGGTTTGCGCATTGACAAAGAACAGTGTGAGTGATACATAGCTTCTTTAATTTGATTATACTCATATGAAGACCTAAGAACTAGTTCGTCATGGTCAAGTTTACTATTTGTTCAGACAGATACAGAAAAAAACATTAATACAGCCTAAAGAATTGTTATCTGTAACTTAGAAAAAATATAATAATCAGCACATGACATGAAAATGTTAACATACAGCTATTATAAGATTCAAGCACAACAAAAGAAGACAAAAGATTTAGAACATACCTTCCCAGCACTTAGAATAAGCAACCTGTCACAGTCAATGACAGTGTTCAAGCGATAGGCAATTATGAGCATTGTGCAACTCTTGAACTCTTCTCGGATTGTTTTCTGAATAAGAGCATCAGTCCGATGCGTCAACTGCTGCTGTTGCCTCATCAAGAACAAAGTATCTTTGCTCTTCTCAGCAGTGCACGAGCTAAGCTCAACAGTTGCCGTTGTCCAACGCTGAAATTTTCACCAGCTTCAGAGACCTGTGTCAATAAAGTGAAAAGTTACTGCAAAATTTTCTAAACTCCAAATGAGAGAAAAAAAAACTAAGCTAGCTCAGTGCCCAGACACCCAGATTCAAGTCCTCGTCGAGGTGAATTTGGATGCCTATTTTCTTCCAAATAAAATGCCACATAGTCCTCCTAGGTTGGTCTAGTTTTTCCTAAACCCCAAAAGGAACCTGAAAAATCCCTAATACAAATCTATGACTTAATTTAGGATTGTTTCTATAGGATTAAAAACACAATTAAATTGTTTAGTGATTCCTCCTGACATTGCAAAACAAAGTCCTTCAACATCACTCGTAAAATAGTGATAATTAAAGTATACCAAATGCTAACACATGTCTGACTTAAGAGTCTCACTGAAGACTACCTTGCATTCCGTAAGAACAAAGTGGAATATTTGGCACAAGCATATTTGTTATTCGTATATCATTTGTAAATAAAATAACAACCGAGAAGGCGGGAGAACCAACAGTCATGAACTTCCATGAATAAAATCATGAAAACTGCATACCTCAGCATCTAATCCTAAAGATTCCTCTTTTATAACATCTTTTAGATGAGCCCTTTCAGAGCCTCCCAGAGATCCGCATCATTGTGCTCGTTAAAGGGATCCAGATTAAACCGAACAGAACCTGAAAGAGCATTAATAAACATTTGCCACAAAAGAAGAGCTAGAAATACAAGTTACAAAGAAGAAGAAGATGCTCTGGCAGCTAACATGTATTTTCACTAAAATACCTGAGAATAGAACTGGTGCCTGTGGTATTATTCCTAGAACTTTCTGCGAGGTCCCAGATTCCGAACTTAGAAGTGTCACAATCATCAATTAATATTCTCCCTCGTTCAAGCTCCACAATAATGGAACAAAACATTAATCATGCTAGATTTACCAGCACCTGTTCTGCCCACTATTCCTACCTTCTCACTTCCATTAATAACAAAAGATATGCCATGAAGAACAGGAGGAAGTTCTGTCGACATCGAAGCCACGAAGACGCGTCTTCAAACTTGATGACACCTGATGATGGCCAACCGAGGGGTGGCCTATGATCCTCAATGACAGGAGAGCTTCTGAAGGGTAACTCAATGTATGTTCCAACCCGTTCAACAGCATTTAAACTATTTTCAGCAAGACTAGCAAGGCGAAGAACAGCTGTGAGTAAATTGGTAATATTGAGTGTGTAAGTAAGCAGAAGACCCATTGAAGCAAAGGCCTTCTGGTTCTCTGCTCGTTGATTTTGCATAACAGCAAAAGTTGCTGTAAACCATATCATGATGCCACCCAATGTTTCCAGGCGAATAGCTAGCCACCTATTTGCACTCATGTTCACAAGCGTGAACCTAATGTTGTTGTCCATTGATCTCCCGTTGATGTTTGCCATTCTATCATAGGCTTTATAGGCACGGATTGTGGACAGACCATTCAAAGCCCTCTGAAAATTGAGCATACACAGGAGACCTGGTAATGGAATCCAGACGCTTCACCTCAAAGGAGATGTTGCCTAAGAAGATGGAAATACAAAGTGTCAACAAGGGAAAAAGTAACGATATATTCATCTAAGACTGAGGGAAGTAAGCGTATGAAAAACTTTTCCTTCCATAAAGCCTGACTGGTCTAATCAAATATTAATCTATGCAACTTGTATCATGCAATACTAGTAGATGGGATGAAATTATTTGGTTTTTGGCGACTGACAGCTTATTTCTGGGTGAGATGTAACTTGGGCTTTTAGTCATTCCCAGTTGGATGTCATGGTGGTGCTTATTTTCATGTGTTCCATAATGAAAACTTTGATTCAGCGATGTAGTTTTTGGTTGTCATACCTGGTAATAGAGGTAAGCTGCATAGAACAAAATCAGGAGTGGCATGATAGCCCAAAGAGACATGGTGCTGACAAAACCGATGAGAACGAAAGTTGAGAGCAACTGAGATATTTGTGCCATAAACATATTAACGAATACAGCAACATTTCGGTCAATGTCACCCAAATCCTTCGAAAATCTGTTGATGATCCGTCCAAGTGGGTTTGTATGAAAAAAATACCATGGGAGCTCTCAATATTGATCGGAGCATGGCATCATGAAGCCTTTTGGCTGCCCGAAGACTTGATATAATCAACCAGTATGAATTTGAGAGAGTGACTAGAACCTAAACTAAAAGTTCCACTTTATTAGCTCAAATCCCATTAATCATAGACACAAAAGAAGGTGTGAAATATTGAATAAGTAAACAATGGGTAGAAATACCTGCCCAAAAGAAAGAATCCCATAGATCAAATTATAGTAACCAGGGCCATGAATGTTCAGAGAACCCCTCATCAGTCCAAATGCTCAACCATGTGCTACTTGAAATGCGCAGAACTTCAGTCAGTGCATAGCAAAAGAAGAGTATGGCCACCACCCACATCCCTCCCAGTGCATTTTTGTAACTGCGAAGATCAGACCACAATACTTAGAAATCATGCTTTATATATTATATATACACCTCGAAGGATTAAGGACAATCACAGAATTTTCTCTTACCGTGAAAGGACCTTCTTACTGACAACCCCAGTTTCCCTTTCTTCTTGTTTAATAAGCACAGATTTTCCTGGTTTTGTTTTTACTAGAACTATCCTGGCTCTTCTGTAAACCTTCATCAGCTATTGTAACATCCCCATTTTCAATTTGTTTTGCCACATCCTTTGGTTTACTTTCATCCTCTTCAACCTGTTCCTCCATTTTTCCAGCATTTTCCATGAGCTTCTTGAAGAACTCCCCACTGTTGCTAAGTTCATCAAAAGTACCCTCCTCTTTAATTTCACCATCATGAATTAGCAGTATTTTATCAACATATGGCAGAAAATGCAGCTGATTGGTAACAAGAACCCGGTTTTATGCTGTAGTTCCCCTTTGATACATTTATCAAATACCTGCGCATATACTAATCAGTGATAACAGTCGGCAACAGTAATTTTTTTTTTTCAAACAATGAAGGAGAGTTGTGTGTCATTTCATTTAAGGCAGAAGAAATAATAGTATAATACAAAGGAGAGGCTAAGAAGCATCACCCAACACACTGGACACACACAACAGGCGTGCTACTCTAAAGAAAAAAAAACACAACCTAGCACTCAAGTCCACTAAGATTCTTAGAGCTCATGAGTTCAAAAAAAGATTCTAGAGCTCAACCTCAGGAGTAAATTAAGAATAAATAAAAAATAGAAAAAGAACACAATGCAGAAACCTAAATTGCAGTCACTAATCTCAGACAGTGCAACACATTAAGACCATATGATTATTATATGATATACGATACATGAAATATCCACAGAAAGCCATTTGAGATGAGTTGTATAAACTATGAATCAAGTAATTAATGTGAATGATGAATCTATTATGTATTGTCGGCTGCAATACATCGGTGTTTGTTGATATCACTTTATACTTTTCAGTTTGCACAAATCCAAGTGTCAATGAACATAACTAAGTTGTTAAGAGTTAATTTTTATCCTGTCCAGACTAGTCTCCATGCCTCCTAGGTAAAGAGAACTAATAATAAGGATCAGAACATTGTCGATGATTCATTATTTTCAGTGCGTGAGTATAGATCATAAAAATAGAAAGCACAAACAAGATGGCAAATGCACCTGACGGCCAACATGGGCATCTAATGCACTGAGTGGATCATCAAATATGTACACATCTGAATCAGAATACACAGCTCTTGCCATTGAAACTCTTTGCTTCTGCCCCCACTAATATTAACTCCTCTTTCACCAATCTCTGTCAGATCACCTCCCTGATAGCAAGCATAATCAAATCCATTATTATTTGTTAATGTGCAGTAGCAAATAAAAACACAGTCCACCAGTATATTAGAAAAATACAAAGGCATCATTGGATTACAACATGCCAAATGAAGGATCATGTTCTCCAGGAAGCTCTTTCTTCGTCAAATGGAGGCCATAATTTTCTAAAATTTCTATCTGAACAGTGAAGTTGGAATACTCGTATTTAGAACTTACTGGGAGTAGGTCAAGGTCATGCCGCAATGAAGTGACATCAACCGCTTTCTCATAGCGTGGGGTTGAAAGGGAGACCCAAACAAAAAATATTGTCCCATTACCTGTGGGCGTGGGGTCACGGTTAGATCTCTGCAGAAGTTATATATGGTTCGATTTGATACAATAAGGCTGCAGAGAATCTCACGGTAGCATTGAAGATCCAGGAAACTTGAGGAACGTAAGCCACTGATCCACGGATGACCACTGAGGTACCTGATCCAGATACTGGTGGTATTTCTCCAAGCATTGCAGATATGAGAGAAGTTTTACCCTCACCAGTGCTTCCAACTATTGCAACTAAACTTCCAACAGGTACATCCAGATTGACATTTGATAAAGTTGGTCTCTGAGCCTGCAAACATTCAAAATTTTGGTTTTCAATATGCATCTTAAAATCAGATGACATTCACATTAATAGCTTTACACTCATATTGGCAAAAAGGATTTTGATACAAGACTAAGAGGCAATGAGAGTAGCACATTGAGTTCTATGATCAACTAGGAAGACATCAACACTTCAACAGATTACAGATGTCATCTGCTTTTAGCTATCTTACAAAACCAATGGCCTATTTGGTAATAAGTTTCTATATGTAGTCCTGATTACTCCTGCCCATGGAGCATGATAGCCTATAAATACTTTGATTCACTGTCCATTTCAGACCTAAGATGAAGAGAGTTGTGCTAATGACATATTTTTCAATATCTGATTGCTAGAGAATCAGAGGACAAGAAATCAACTACAATAAATCCTAAGGGCAGCAATTACAAGACTGAAGAATAAATAAAAATATATGAAACATGAATTTACTACCTCTGATTCCCACGAAAAATACCCATTCTTGATAGAAATGGCTGGAAGATCAGGATCAATAGGTGGATTTGGCAGAAGTAATCTCTCTTCAGCCAACAGGTGATCTTCTAGACGCTTCAATGACACCTTACAATTAACCACCTGTTGAATTTAAAAGAAAAGCAACACAGTTAAGAAACTGTGAGTACCAAACATAGCTGTTGAAGGAAAACAGCACAGAAAATCAACCCATCAATAGTTAAAATCCCAGACAAAAATTTAGCGGATAAATTTTTCTAAGCCAAAAATATTTAGCGCTAACTTTTCTAGGCCAAATGAAAGTGGAACAAAAGGGGAAAAAATTATCAAAAGGACATAAGAAGCTACTATATATAGAAATAGAAATCCTGTGTAATTTCCAAGTACTATACAGATAATTTAATAAAAGGAAAACAAGACACTGTCATACATACCTGAGTTATCAGATTCGGGAGCATGAAAAGTGGGAACCTTAAGACTGCAAATAATGAAAGAGAAGTAAAACGCCTTTGCTGGTGTCAAATCACCTCCCAGTAGAGAATATACACCAAAACGAAACAACAGTGACAACGCCGGTATACTGTTCAGGATAAAGCTATTCAGCTGCAACAAGCAAGAAAAATGGTAAATAGTGCAAACTTGAGTTTAATTTTGAAGGCACATACATGGTGCACGACAGAACTTCAGCGCAAGTCATCTTATGTACAAAAACATCAAACTTGGAATTATTGCAAAATTAAAGGAATATACCGCAGCAAGCAACTGAGCCCTCGCGGAACCAAGAAAGTTCATCATCGCGGATATCCTGCACCTTTGACTGGAAACTTTGCTCCCAAGCATAGCACCTAACAATGAAGTTTTTGGAAGTTGGAACAGTTATCACCATGACTAAATGTTACTAACCGTGATAACAAAAATCACGAATATAACATACTTGACTGTATCCATGGCAGCTAATACTTCATTCATGAGACCGATTAAACTTGTCGGTCCTTTGCAACCCCTCCTTGGTAAGTTTTTGCATTTTGCTAATGATTACTGTCTGAAAAAATAAATACAAATAGATTAACCAGGCAAATCTATGTTGAAAGCTAAAAGCAAAAAGGGACTACAATATCACCAAATGAACCAAAAATTTCACAACTGCATGATTACAGTAAGGCTCCTATATCAATCCCAAAGTACTCAAGGATTTGTACATAGTGAACATCTTTTTCTAGCAAATGTAGAAGCCAATTCACTAGTAACATTGGAACTGTCACTAAAACAGACAGTGTCAACACATTTAGACATGCAATGTCAGAAATTCCAGGATGCATGTTGACAAAGAGAAATGTACCTGAATTGGAAACAAAAGAACCAGCATAAGTGCACCAAGTAATGCTGCAGGACCAAGCTGTGCATATAGAAGGACCATGGAAATAACAATGCGGAAAGGAGCAGACCATAGGCTGTGAAGCTGCTGGCACACTTGCTGCAAAGGTACAAATCTAAATTAGAAGGGTGCAAAACAGAAAGCCATAAATGGCCATCATGCATGACATCCACACATGGCACTTTCTTCTTCCTTCAGTCCTTCCATCCTTTGTAACATTGAGCCAGTCTAACACAAAAACATACCTGAAGGGACTCCGCATCAGTTGAAATCAAATTGGTAATCCTCCCAGAAGCAAACTTTCTACGACTCTCATTAGTTAGTCGCAAAGACTTCTTGGAAAACAGCTGCAACCTGTACAAGAACAGAAGGTCGGATTTCGATGGAAACTTTGAGGACCGTAGCTAAAACAAGAATACAAAACCTTTAACGTAAATACCTAATAGCAGGTCTGCATTCTAGATACTAAAGATAAATTTGCATTAAACTAATATCATTACCAACAAAACCAGGTCTAGTCTATCATGTTAAGGGGGGATTTGCAAAAGGCTTTGTAGGGATTAGGGAATCCACATGTTATCACAAATCAGGAATTGTGATCCCCAAGCCAACCTAAATAAAAGTATTGTCTCAAGAAAGTGGAACAAGATATTTCAATTTTCAAGCATGGCTGTTTACTGTACAATCTCTTACAGAAGGACAATAAAAGTTCTTCATATATAAAAGAAACACATACCAATGTGGACCTCAACCTGAAACCCACACGCATGACGTTCTGAAAGTACTGTGCCTCAGCAAGAACCCCAAGTGCCTGAAAAATTAAAAGAGTTGTAAGTACTATAATTATTGGTTCAACTACACCGAACAACAAAAGAAATGTGGTGCATAACATGCAGGAAACAAAAATGATCCATACCACTCCTGCAAAGATCGAAAGCATAGATGTACCCGCTCCAAGATGGATCACCTTTTTGCATAGACTGTCAAAAAAAACAAGAAAAACAAAGTCTATTGGTGCAAAAGAGCATAATAAAGGTACACTAAGATATGCATAATCGCAAATTCTGTTCTAGAATCAATGCACGTCAGTAGCAGGGGGGGTGGGGAGAGTCATGGAATGAGAAGCATACCTCTAACAAAAAAGGTTCAATACAAGTGGCCCAACAAATTGAGAAGCATCATTGCCAATCTACAAAGTTGAGAGAAAAAGATGAGCTGCTGAGAATATCACAAAAATATTGAAAGGAAACTACAGGGCACATCATCTGAAGAAAATGTACCTTGAAAAATCCACCCAGCCAGAACCTGAAAATGCAAATAACTAATCACTATAGGCAGAAACATCAGATCAGATGTATAGGTATTGGGTGTCGAATGTGCATACCTTCCCCAAAGACTATTATGAAGAGAGCTCGTAACAGCCAAGGTTTTGGTTTTGAAGCTCATCATTCCAGCATTTCTGGAATCTGAGACAGGATTGTCACGTTAAGATTTGCAGGCTCAAGTATTTGACATTTTGACAAAGGAAAATTAAAAAAAAAAACGTACTGGCTATACAAAGTCTCAGTCTCGTCCCAGCTGTCCAATTTCCAGATATCCTTATCTGTAATGGGCCTTCTAAATCCTTGTTGCATTAGAGGAGTCATCCATGAAAAAGAATATTCCTAGCAAAGTCACAAGATAAAATCTGTCATTATTTGAACAGTGGTAGAAAGTTAATTGTGTGCATATATGATAGTGTGCAATAACTTCTATTCACTTACTGGAAAATACGTTGGCATGTCTCTCAGGGCAAATCTGCTCACCACCGGGAAGAGGTTCATAATCAGTATTATCAACCAGCACCTCATTCCTGATTGGGGTATAACCCGGATATGGATCCACGCTAGGCATATAAACCACCATGAGAATTCCAAACAAGAGCTGTAGAAAATAAAGGTTCAGTATGAGAGTACTGAGTACTAATAAAAATATGGTTACAGGACACTAGAAATGAAGATGCAGACCTGGCATGCAACCTCACTGCAGTATAGGTAAAAAGATTGAACTGCATTGGAAAAAAGGATATCCAAGTTAGCCAATATTATAATTTGTAAGTGATGACAAAAAAAAAAGTAGGGTCATGACCAATAAAGGTCCCATCAAGACAATAAATGTTACAGATGTAGTGTACCTTGAACTGTAGTACTGCCTCACCGAGAGCACAAGATTGAACATAGCAGCTTCACCAACCATCACGTAAATGACCACAAACCGAATGTACCATCTGAACTCATTGATGTAAATTCTCGTCTCGAGCAGAATCATTACAAGCATACAGCACCAAGCAGCAGACTCAATGATCAATGAGACAATCTGTAAAAAAATGCAGATTTTTAAATGACCCAAAGGGACAAAATGTACAAAAAAAAATATGTAAATGTAAAGGTTAGATCATATTCTACATAATTTCATAACTAACTGTTCACTTGAGTTATGGTTATATACTCTATCAGCATTTTCTACATATTGCAAGTTAACTCTACTTCTAGTGGTAACAAAATGAAACTTAGGTCCCTGCCATCATAATATGTACAAATTGGAAACTACTGTCCGTTACGACAATGACATGAGCAAGGGCCAAGGGCACACATTCAAATTACTTGGGTGGTATTCTCCAACTTGGCAATCTTTGCAATGGGGCTGAGAAGTACCACCAAAGAAAAAAGATATACTTCCTATACTTGTCAGAATGAATATAGAGAGCAATAATTTCTGCAAATCACCTAAAAAGTACTTCATAAAATCTAGTTATACATACTGGCACTATGTAAACATACTTGTACGGGGACAATAGCATATCAGCATATGGATTCAGCAGAACTTGGTAAAAATGTCATGTAGATCCTTCTCACCTCAAATGGAGCAAGCCCAGGCTGCCCATCCAAGTTCATGATCGAGGTACCAGTGGCGATCCGATAAATCGGCTCTGCTATGCAGTACACCGCAAGTAGTCCAAGCAGGTAGTTGTAGTATGGTGAACGTAACTTGTACCGCTGCACTGTGTAGTCCCTCGTCGTCCTCCATATACGATAGAAGCAAACACCAAAGAGTGCGAGGTATGAGATGCAGACCACCAGGGTGTCAGTGCCACACGGAGTGTAGGCGCCAAACGCATTCTCCACAACATGCGACCACAAACCATCCTTGACCGGCTGGCAGTACCACTCCAGTGGGTCGAACCCCATCTCGCTACCTCCACTTACCAACCCTGTTCTTCAATCAGTTCTGATGTTCTCCTGAATTCAAGAATTAAACCAATGAAATAAGAGATAATCCAGATAAAAAACACTTTCATTCAACACCAACCTAGCAGGAAACTTATCTACTAACCCAAAAATCAACTAGAGCAAACACTTTGGTTTCTAAGTGCTCTGATGCAGATAATTCACCAAATGAAGATATACACAGAAGCAGACTTTCTGAGGGACCAGGGCATGGAGATTGAGTTCATGCCAGGAAAAGAAAAACACTGCACCCAGCTTAATTATTGGGTACAAGTGCGGTTCAAGTGAAGAATCATCACCTCATCAAGCCAAGGATGGATGGGATGGACAGACAGGGCACCACAGCACGAAGCACACAAATCCAAAACTAACTAAATAGACACACTCAACCAAGGCCAGAATCACTTGCCAGTTGCAACCCGAAGGAGCGAATCCACGAGCGGCGGGTGGATCTCCACGCAACTGCACCCTATACTATTCTGACGAACGAGCGATGGTGCTGCGGCGGGAGCACATGCCGAGTCCACTACGACACTCCCACTCCAGGCACGAAAAAAAGGGCAAAAGGCGATATTAACAACGACTCAACTCGGCTTTATCATCTCGACATCACCGAGAATCCGCGCCCGTGAATGGTCCATCCTCGCGAAAAATGGTCCATCCTCGCAACGAGATCCTCAACCACAAAATATCAGGAAAGGGAAACTCAACTCGCCCCCAGCTTTATTTACCGGTAAAACAAACAAACTTGGGTTTATCTCGTGTGCGCGCGAGGTCAGGGCGCCTAACGAGATGAGAGCCACCCAACCCAAACCGACAGGGGCTAGGCGACAAGGCATCGAAATCGGAGGAACGGGCGCCGCGGAAGAGTCCACGGCACGGCCAGCATGGCTCGCAATCGGGAGGATCCACGGGCAGGAGCGGGACGGAGAGGAGCTCACCTCGGCGGCGGATCAACCGGAGCGGAGGCGGAGACGAAGAAGCGTCAGCATCCCACGCCGTGGCGGGCACAGAGCAGAGGGCACACCCCTCCCTCGCCTTCGTGGGAAGGAAGGAGGACGAAGGAGCGGAGGAGCGGAGGGATTATAGAATACTGGTACTCATAATGAGAGGTTTATTTATGGGTTTGGATTTGATGGCGCCGGCGCTTGGGCCATGGGGAACTGTATTCGGATTCTTCTACCAACTCCTTTTTCGTTGTCAAAAAGAAAACCATTTTTCTACCATCAGCTTATTTTTTTCTCATCACCAGGAGAGAAAAATATAGTACTAGTACGTACAGTACTTGGCATTGGCCGGTTTGGTCACTTGGTCAGTGAAGCTGATGGCCCGTAGCCGGTTGCCTTTTTGTGTTTGGACTTTGGACCACAGATCATTCATTGGCTGATTATGATATTGTTGTTGTGGGGAAAATTTAAGTGGAGGAGGTTTGATGAGTTGTGGCTTGTAGTGGCAGGTAGAAAGCCTCACGGAATGGAACTGGTTGATGTGCTACCATTGGCTTATTTTTACCCAGAAATCTGATTTTTCCCAGGGCCGCCTCAACAGTTTTACTGTCAAGCCAAAAAAACAAACACAGTTACTCCACAAAATATATTCGTTATTCTTTTACCCACCCTTTAACTCATCCGTTCTAAATAGATGTTGATACCGACGAGAAATCAGCGTTTTTTTGAAAGCTTGCATGGGAATTATATATTAAATCTGATAAGTATTTATCCTCATACAGTTTTAATATCAAGCAAACAAACACAGTTACTCCACAAAATATCTAGTTTTTAATAAATTTATTTGAAGATATAAATGCTATTCTCGCGTATTTTCAACGTTTAAAAAGTCGACAATTTTAAAAAGTTTATAAATATTCATGTTAAGTAATAGCCATCATCTAAAAGATCATTAAGTCTAGTTTTTAATAAATTGCAAAGATTTAAACCACGATAAAATACAAAAGTTGAAAAAGGTCCTCCAAAATAAAAGACTAAAAAGGGATTTGGTAGTTCACAATACAATGATTTACAAACACCAAATCTCCTTTAATTGAATAAGGTAGTAGAAAATAAAAACAATGAGTTGGTATACAACTACAAACACCAATTTGTATTCAAAATACTTACAAAATTTTATAAATTCGAAAGTTTTCAAAATTTATATTTAAAATAATAGGACCGCCAAATATCGCAAAAAAATAACGGGGATTTTTTTAAAAAACGGGATGAGTACAAGACATTTGTATGGCATATTCTACGAGACTACGGTTTGTTGGCTTGACAAACTCCTGGCGAGCTCCTGGCCAAGCAGCAATCGGTCTCGAAATAAAGAGCCACTCGCGCCAGCACTGGTGGGGAGGACAATAAAATTTGACCACGTCCTACACTGGTTCTTTATTCCATATTATTTACTCCATATTGTTTATCTAGTCCAGTTATTATTGATGAGTGCCGCTACCGCAGCACTTCCTTTTACTTTAATACTGTACTGTAAAAAAAAATAAAAGTAGTTGTGATGGCTCATGACTGTGATCCGGCGTCCGTAGCTCCACTTTTCTACCCGTTCCAATTTTAAAATGGAATGGTCTCGGTTTCCCATTCGCGACCACGCGCCACCTTCTGAGGCAGGTGGCTGCTATGAGGTTCGAGCTGGGCGACGTCATTGCTGACGAAGTGAGGAGCAGACCATGGGAACACTGGCAGTCTGGCACAAACAAAAAAATACAACAAAAGTCAAAGAAAAGAGCTATCGCGAGGCCCTTTGCATGGCGCACTCCGAGTTTAGCGGAACAGGGTTGTTTTGTTTCTGATGTGCACCACAAGATTTGATATAGTTTTTTTAACATCCTGGTCGATGCTTCGACCAATTTGGGAACTTGAGGGGAAGCTGAGTCGAAAATAAAGTCTAGTCTCAATATGTGTTTTCTCATCCTTTTTATTCCACCTGTGTAGGTTTTTTTAATACATATTTAGTTGAAATTTAAGCTATATTTGTTCTTGTTGCATTTTAAACCATCTACATCAATATTTGGCTTTGCATTTTTTCATCCACTGTGTAGGTTGTTTTTTTTACAGATTTTATCTTATATTCAAAATTATTTTTTCATTCTGTTAAAATTTTTAAAATCAATAGTCACATCTGCATAGTTCGTACCATTGCATTTTTTTTATTGTGGGGCTAGAATAGAAATTTTATGGAGGACTTGTTGTATCTTTATATTCAAAACAACTTTTTTTATTCAGGTTAAAAATATGGATTTAGGATCTAGATTCCACTCTTCATTGTTACAATAATATTTAGTCATTTCAACATTCCAACAAACACTCATGATATTGAACTTTGCTGCATAGAAGAAGTATATGTGTAGTAGTATTGTTTTTGTTAAAATATATAGTGCACTTCAGCCAAAGTGTAGTAGGTGGGTAATTTCACTGCAAATTTAGATGCTACATTATGTATTTTTATATTGATGGAGGTGGAAAGTTATAAAAAACATAATTATTATCGACAATTATCATTATAATCTACCAAATTTTTCATGGATGATTGTGTCCTGAGAGAACAGATTTCTTAGGTGGGTCCTTGTTTACAATTGTTTCTTGCAGGCAACAACTTAAATCAATATTTTCCCTCTTTTACCTTTTTTTTTCACCCACAAGTATAGCCGATAGACCCCTTTTATTTCAGCTTTTGTCCGATATATCGGTCAACTAGAAATCAGAAGTTGAAACAAAAGCTTAGCTTAGCTTAGGTTTTGAAAATCTAGAAAGTTGCAAGTTCCATAGGTTTTGAAATTCTAGAAAGTTGCAAGTTCCATAGTTATGTAGAGCTAATTTAAATTGCTACTATACTACTATACAGTTGAAAAATATGCCGACCAATTCATCAATTAATTAACGAGGAAACGTCTAAACTCGAAGTCATCAAGGATACAAGTACAAATCAACATAGGGTAGAAAAGATCATGGTCAACTCCAAGACAATTCGGTAGTTTCTTTTTTGTTAAAATTTTTAAAAAGTTCGAGAATAAAGCATTCGCCTGCATCGACACATGTTAAGGCATGTTTGGTTATAGATAGCATAGTTTCATTTTTGTATAAAACCATGTATAGATAATAGTGGGATAGTGCCATTAAAAGTTTGACTCAATTTGTAGAAAATACGTGCAACATTTAAATTTTCAAATAAATTTGTTAAAAAACTAGACTTTTGTATTACTTAGCATAAAAACATATTTTAATATATAAGAGCGCGGTGACAATCTTTTACGGTGGACCTTTTTAGCTAATTGTTAAAATGATCACCGTGGGGATCTCCCCCACAGTATTCTTGGGTCAAAAAGTTGTTAGTTGCACTTTTAGTTAACAACAACTATCCTGTGAGATGGTTCAAATCAAATAATGAGTATTAATGATAGTTTCTATCTCTATTAAATAACACGTCAACTAAGCAAAATGGTAATGTGGTAGCATAATTAATGAGGAAAAAAGAGCACAAATTATAGAAATAGTTTTCTCATGGAAAAATCATGTCTACTCTTGACCTAATGCACAAGAAACCATGAATTTGCCATTGGGGAGAAACTACGCTTTTTTATGGGGTTAATGCTACGCTCCCTATTGGTGGAGTTGGGAGAGAGAAGGAGAAAAATTATTACTCAAGACACTACCATTGTGAAGAAAGATTTTTATAGATGATTTCTTTTGCTATAGAAGCCGTGTTACTTTTCTTTCATTAAACTGCCCAACCAGCTATTATCAAATAATGAATCCAAACCGGGCCTTAATTAATGATTAAAGCCGCTAGACAAGTCAGTACAAACTGTAGGCTAGTATATAAGACAATTCGCAGGGAGTCACCATGCACATCTATTTTTTCTTTTTTCGGCCGGTCGTTGATCATTTCCTCATTGGTGTCTGCTCTTGTCGCAGGAGCACAAAAAGTTAGGCGTTGTTGTCAACAAAGATATTCCATGTAGAAAAAGATGGCTTCTTCGAAACAACCCGCACGTTGTGACGTTCAGCAGCGCGACAACGACCATTGTAAAGAGTAAAGACCCTCTGCAAAGCTCGATCTGCACAAAACACCCATCATCAGCTGACTATGTGCACCTGATGACCTGAATTATGGACAAAAAAAACGAACGAGCTTCCAGGACCAACAAGATTCATTCAGCTGATGACAGAAGAAAAACGAAATCTCAGTATCTTACATGTTAAAGTCAGAATCGTGTTATTTTTGAAAAAAACAGTGAGTTATACTAATAGCTCTGACTTAGCTGATGAGAAAAACTGCAATTGTCATCACTCTTCAATCGTCAGCATGGACGTCTCTGCAAATTCCTCCGTGGGATCGTCTCTGCAATTATTTTTGCAGCCAAGAGCTGTGCATTTTTTGCTGGGTCACTGCCTCACCGTTCATGTACCGTTTGTTTAACTGTTATTGTCCCCTTCACCTAACATTTTATTATCTAAGTGGGCGTAACTGCAACTTTTGTAAGTTAAAAACTGTTGAAGTCATGACAAAACATGGTCATTTGTCCTGGAGCAGATAGTAGTTCTGAGCTACTTTTTTTTCCCAAAATTTCCCTCATTTTTTCAGCCCCTGATCTATAATGATACGATTATATTTTTAATAGATTATATATTCGCAAAAAAAAAAATATGATTAATATTTATATTACATAATTAGTATCATTGGAAAGATCTTTTGATCTAGTTTTTAACAAATTTATTTGGAGATTTAAATCTTCTGCAACGTATTTTGTCCAGCAAAACGGAGTCAAATTTGTCAGCGGACAAAAATAAAAAACATGCTTTTATTTTGGGACGGAGGGCAGTAACATTTTTTTTAGACTATTTGAATGAGTGTATACAAAATGTATTAGTATTCATGATGTAAAATAAGTACCATTAGATTTTGAGCATGGAGTACACTTCTCAAGAACATTTTATTTTGGAACTAAGAAGTAGAAAAGAAGCTTGCTAGATGGCTTTTTTAAGAATCACTCTGAGCAGTAATCAGCTCATTAACTCGCTCATTATGCTCTTAGGTCAGATAGTAGTCTTTTTTTTTTTTTTTTTTTTTTCCCCTCATTTTTGTTCAGCCCCTGATCTATAATGATACGATTATATTTTTAATAGAGTTTCTTATTCGCAAAAAAAAAAATCACTCTAAGCGCATGTACAGACCTCCCAAAAAGTGATCCTCACGATGAATGGGCCATGAGCGAGGAGCAGGTGCTCGCGCACGGATCAAAAGCTTCCTGTAGCGTGTGCGTGCCTGTCCAGCAAGTAACGGAAGCAAGGATGTCAGCGGACAAAATAAACAACATGCTTTTACTACTATCCAAGCGGTTGTGGGCACTACTCCTCCGTAGTTCCTCAGGGTGGGCTCCATGACAGTGACCAGAGTCAACGAAAACACCATTTGTATCGCCACTTCCACCAGCGAAGTCGCATGTTGCAATGCAGAGGGCAGTTGGAAAGAATCAACTCGCCAAGTGGGCCTCCAACTCCAAGCGGGGGAATCAGCTCAGGCCGCATCAGAATTCTAACCCCGGTAGACCGGCATTATCGCCATCGGTGGACCGAGGGCAACCGGGTTGAACCACTCTTTGTAGCATCGAATCAGCTTACTAGTGTGGACATTTCGGGATGGAAAATCTAGGATATACTTGCACGGGCCATTGAAATGGGCTAACAGCTATGGGGTACCGTGGGCTAATTTTCAATTTGGGCGTCTCAAAGGCCCTTTTAAGAGGGGAGGGAGAGCGGTACAAACGGAAGAATGCCGAGAGCTGCCTGATGGATTACTGTTCTGTTACCGATTTGTTGGTTTAATCATGATCATATAGTGCCCATGCTAAGGCCACGGCATCGTTTTAGGAATGAACACGAAAACAACGGAACGATGACATATCAATAACACAGATTTGTGTCTGACCTTACAAGAATCACTTGGCTACTACAGTTGAGGGAACAATAGAACAAACTCGGAGATGCTTGACTTTGGAATAGGCTATAGATACAATTATCTTCTGCAGTTCCATATTGCCCATTTACTGCATACAGGTTTGTGACAATTAGAATGGAGCATGAGCGGCAATCAGAACTTGCTTCTGCTCTTCATTCGCCCAACAGGTAGCATGATAGGACAATCCATTCAAAGGAGTGATGGTTCACTGAAATTAAACCACCCCACACTGGAACGCCAAGACGTTACAGTAAAACAAGTTACAGTAAAGATCACATCTTATGCTGCCAGTTCCTGAATTTTGAAGGACATCAGGTAGCATGAACCGTCCAAAGGCCGAATCAATTCATCTGGTTTAGTTTGAGCCTGCCGTGCAATGTCAGTTCCTCGCAGAGGAGCTGCTGGCAAATGGACACAGTTTAGAATCATACATGAAGTATTCTACATCATACAGCACTAACATGGCCTCATCCATTCAAAAATAAACATCCACTTCCTTTCCAATTTTCTGGAATAAATGAACAAAAAATAGAAATACAGCAAAAAGCAACACAAGTACCAACTTCTTCTTTTCGTTTTCTTGTTATTTAGCATGTATTGCCATTTGCCAAGAAGGCATTATCGGTTTATCTGTACAGTAAATAGTCCAATTAACATGAACACATCAATGAAAATCCTAACGAGTTTACATTTTGCAACGCAACTACAAGCTAACACAATATAATATATCGAACAAAGGACCATATTTGCATCCTGAACCCAACAGATTCTTTTCATGTCACCATTGGTCCATCATCTGCGGCAACTCACAGTCAAAGTACCAACTACCAAGAGATTTACAGGTTTCAAGAATTATGCTCCTGAGATCCCCATCTACACCTAACATGACCTCAATCAAACAGAAAAAGAAAACCCAAAGGAATTATAGCACAATTAAAAACTTACTGCTGCTGCTCCTGCTGCCCATGCCTCCAGCGCAACCAGCAACCCCTTCCTCCTCTGCTGGACACATGTTGGCTGACCTGCAACACGTACGCGGCCATGAAGGACGAAGATGACACCCCCAACATTGACGCCAGCTAGCAAATGGTTTGTCCATGGACTCATTTTGAGCCCCCGATTTGGAGGACCCTCCCTTGAAATCGGCGGCCAGAAATGAGTTCACAGAACAACGATCGATGACGCTTGAAGATCACGGCGCGTCCCAGCTGCTGCAGCCCGGCGCCCGATGGAGCCATGCGCCACTGGTTGGGAACGTGCGTCGCCGCGAAGCGGCTCGTCCTCCAAGCCTGTCCACTCCCTTCTGCCGTGTCGCCATGATACTACTAGAGATGCATGGAGCATATAAATAGGGAGGACCGTGGCGAACGCCCGGACAGGGACAGGCTTGGAGGTCCCGACCGCTGGCACAGAGATTTATTCCTGGGCTGAGATGAAGCAGCCAACCGATCATGCCTTCTCCTCCCTCAAGCCATGATATTGCGAGATTGTGGGAGCATATAAATAGGGAGGCTACCGGCCCGTATCGTCGATGCTAGACGTACGTATGTAAGCTCCGCCAACCATTTCTCATGCACTGGACCGTATATCGATGCCACACGGATCTAAGCTCCATCGACCGTTTCGTATCGATCGATGCTTTTTTCCCTTCTTTTGAGCAAATCGTATCGTATCGATCGATCGATGACGCTACACGCAAAATGGGGTGTGGTGCGATTACTTTTTTTTTTTGAAGCTGGGGTGGTGCGATTCGGCCCGCCGGTTCAGCGAACCGGCCCAAAGAAACAACCCTAATGGGCTCACATCAAACGCTCGATTAGGATCTGTGGATCAGAATCCCTGGACCCACTCCTGCCGCTGCCTGCCGTCCGTGTGGCGGCGCCGCCGGAACCCGCCATCCGGCTCCGCCGCTCCCAGTCCCGCGACATCGGCCAAGGAGGAGCACCCAGCCCCGCGACACATCGGCCAAGAAGAAGAATTCCCAGCCCCACAACATCGGCCAAGAAGAAGCATCCGCAGTGAGAGGAAGTGCGCTGCACTGAATTTTGCTTTGCCTGAATAAGTCAATTTTGCAACCTCGAGGTTGTCATGGCATACTGTAACGTTTTGTGCCTTTCACTGAAAATGATCCATCTATAGTCGCTTGAGAACACAAGTCATCAATGGTGGTTGGAATCAGCAAGACAGCAACAAGTGAGCTTGTGCTTTGTCCTCCGTTTTCACTTTTCAGTACTGGTAGGGTGTGTGACTGATCAGCGACGATCACCATGTAAAAGAGAAGTTTTGGTCAGTGTCTTTGTTTGTTTCTATATACGTTGAGCATAGTGCACATGCAACTGAACATACTGCACAAGCACAAGTACTATATACGTTGAGCATATACGAGCAAATTTTTTGTTAACATACTGATCATAGGGTTAAAGTTTTGACCCTGCTTACCTTTTATCCTCTTTGCTGACGAATTAGTGCTACCATTTTACACGTAGCATCACTACTCAGTAGCAGGATCACACAAGATAAGACGTCAAGGATGAGTACTCGGTTAAAAAAATCATGTAACATTACAATTTACAACACGCAGATGACAAAATTTAGGGAGCTAGAATCTCCAAAGCGGACTGTAGCCAGGTCAACGACATGCCGATCCTGCGTGACGAACCCATCCTATCCAGTGCTGCTGCAACGTAGTATACTCCTACTCCAATCGCCATCGATTCATCCTACTCCTAGCGTCAGAAAAAAAAAATAGAGAGCAAATCTACCTAGGAGTAGGATGAATCGATCGCCATACCTCCTCTCCTCTCTGTGACTGTGACAAAGGGCTGCTGCGCTGCGCTCGCCATGCTCCGACGCTGTAGCTTTTGGCCTTTCACCAGCCTTCTCAGACGACGCACGCACAGCTACCTCCACTCCACCTCCCTCTTCTTCTTCCTCCTGATGAAGATGCTCTCAGCTTTTCAGGGTTTACCCATGCACGTCACTTTGTTATGCTGCTGCCTGCTCACATCACATGGGGAGGAGTCAGAAACTCAGAGCTCACAAAAATGGCCTTTCGGCAAATAATGCTGCATGCATGGGGCATGGCGTTTGATCCACAGGGGAAAGGTTCCATTTCCATTCTCCAATCCGTGCCTGGCTTGATCCGAATTTACAGCAGCAGTAACAGCGGAGGCGGCAGTGGAGCTGCTACACTGCACATGGCAAGTTCACATGAATTGCAAACACACCAGGGACACATGGAGCCCCCTCTGTGCCTCTCTGGCAATATTTCTGTGATCCTGTCGTTTGTGTGGATGGGTAATGCCGTAATGGGTTGGGTGGCATTGTTGCCAATGGAGTACACAAGAGCAAAGCTCATTGGAAACCCATGGCATTGCATGGCGTGCATAATTTGGACCTTGAATCCAGCTTCAGCCTTCAATCAGCAAAAGAGAACCCATGATTGGTGCATGCCTGGCCTGGGGTCCATGCTTGCCACCAGTGGCTGCCAAAGGAACATGCTTGGATCAAAACACTGTGTTGTGTCCTACAACTTTTCATTCCTCCATAATATTGTATTTTTGACTCATATAAACCGTGTTTACCGCCGCCTTATTCAAATTTTTTATGTAAATTATAAAACAAACAAAAACGTTATTACAATATCTTTAGTGATGTAATAAGTCATAACAAAAGTGGTAATATTTATAAAAAAAAAGTTAAATAAGACGAGAGGCCAAACACGCTTTTATATGAAGTCAAAAGACCGCAAAGATTAATGGAACGGAGGGAGTACAAACAAAAGATTCTTTCGCAATTACAATGCGATAACTACTTTTCTTTTTGAGAATACAATGCGATAACTACTGGTCATGGAGAGGGAGGGAATTCCTCAAACTGAGAGCCCCTCCTTGTCTGATTGTTGTAACGGTCGCTCGCTCTTGCCGTTGGAATGCGCCCAAACTAGTCCGGGCACTATTTGCTGACAAAACAACTTTGAATTCGCCTCGAGGACTCTGCTGCGCGCGCTCGAGACAGTCTTTCTACCATGGCCATGGGGTTTGTGCGCCAAACAAAACAATCATTTGTAGTGGCTCGTCCCAAGGTTAAGGATTCGCTGTCACTGTGCTGTGCATTCATTCAGGAGTGAGCGTGTCATGAGCTAGCTAGCTGTTTCATTTGACGAACAGAGCTGCTGCGTGACTGCATTGGATTGGATCATTGGACGACCCTGCCCTCCTCCTCTGTCAAGTGTCTACGTATGCTGACGAACAGGTTTTGCTAGGTACTGTACAGTAGTACTCAAAACTGATATTTCTGCAAGCAGAATCAGTCATGGTACTGGTATGAGGCAAGCTGCAGGTCATTGACGTTAACAAACACCGTGTGACTGTACTGCCTTGCATAAATCATAACACGCCCAATCTTTGTCTTGCAAGAGACAATAACAACGGGACCAGGACCAGGGGACCTAGCACAGGACAAAAACATCGGTTTGCAATAGATTACTACTTCGTACTAATGCCGATCATAAACATCAGTTTGCAATAGACGACTACAGAGACATGACACGGATTTGTGTGACCAACAACCAAAGATGATGACCACAGAACTTCTAGGATCGGAGACACATGTGAAAATGCTCATACAGTATGTGATTTGAACCAAAGTTTTGAAAACTGAATTTTGAAAACTGAATGAACTAATCAGACATGTGAGACATGGATGGATGGGATGGATGGACGAGGACCATGTACACTCATGACTCATCATCAAGCTGCTTGAAGGCGTCATTGGTGATGCCTGGCCAAGGGCAAGCAGGATGGACATCAAGTTGGACCACAGTGTTTAAGGCCACTACTAGTATCTGAATGAAGCCAATAAATGGTCTCAGGCAGTGAGGCCACAAACACACCCACAGAGGACGCATCCCAAATCAAATACGGACTGATCAATTCAATGATCTCGGCTAGGCTTCGTACCGTACCCGGTAATGATACGTACAGCTGCTGAGCTGCGGCCTCATTCAGTCACATGCATGTCAATCTCCAGAGACGAGCTGAGACCTCACATGTGAAACTTGTCCAGTCATCACAAGATTGTAGTGAGGTCACCGACGTGACACGGTGCACGCCATTCTGCCAATGCAAAGAGAGGAAAAACTTTGGTCAAATCTTGCGAATGCCATAGCGGGTACTAGAGTAGTAGAGGACAAAAGTATATTCAATTTCACATAGGGTGTGTTTGGTTGCTGGAATTTGGCGTAGCCGGGCTCAATTGGGCATGCACTTTGGTGTTTGGTTGCCTTTTGGCCCACCCTGTCCCGGGCCACAACCCGGCCGGCCGTCAAGATAGCCGGCTCCAATCGACCGCACGGTGGCGATTCATTTTGGGCACCGCCTCCGCCTGGCCGCGAACGAGGGCGAGGGCGGCCCGGCGGGCTCGTCTCACCTCCACGCACTTTCGCCTCACCTCCAAGTCCCGTCGTCGCCACCTCGCCGCCCGGCGCCGCCGCCGGGAGGTCCCTTCCCCGCAGGCGCCAGCGGCCGACGCGCCCCATGCCCCGACGTGAGATCCCCGAGTAGCTTCCCCGGTGGCGAGCTCCCCATGGCCGCCGGCCGGCCAGCGTGCGGCTTGCGCGCGACGCTGTCGCCGTCGCGCGTCTGCGAGTAAAACGACAAGCGATGGCGGCGGCGGTGAGTGTCGCCTTGCTCGCCGTCGCCGAGAAGATAGAGAGGAGAGACCGACGCCGCGCAAAGATCGATGTCGGGGGACGATTCACGCCCATGGGCGCAAGGAGACGCTCGGGAGGTAGCCGGCGGCGGCGGCTGCTCTCCCACGCGCCCGCGGCGAGCCGCCGCCGCGCGCGTGGCGGTGGAGGGCTCCGGCGAGGCGGGACGAAGGGGATGGATTTGGGAACTCGTGGGGCGACCGGCCGGACCGCTCGCCTCCTCGCATCCCACCGCCGGCGCCCTTCATCCCGCCAGCGGCCGCGCCGGATGGCCGTGTCTTCGGATGGAGGCGCCGAGGCGAGCCTCCGAGGCACATGGCGTGGCCCGCGGCGGAGGGGCGGCGAGGAGGGCCGACGCCCCCCCCGCCGCCGGCGTCGGCGTCTCGGCGAAGATCGACCAACCGCGCGCCACGGTCGGGCTAGACCTCCCGCCGGTCTCCGTCCCCGCTTCCGAGATGCGATCGGGTCGCCGGGCCGCCGACGATGCCGCCCATGGCGTGGTCGGATGGCTTCTTCGATTCGGTTTCGTCGGAGAACGAGCACAGATGGAAAACGTGGTATGGTGGTGGGCTCCACCATAGGGTAAGTTCACCAAACAAGAGAAGAGGTGACCCTATCAAAACAAAACAGGCAACCAAACACTCCAATCTTCTAACCGGGCTATAATGGGTCACCAAAACATAAAACAACCAAACAAGTAGTGGTGGCTAGATTGATGCAGGCTAAGTCTGGCCTGGCTAGATTGGGCTAGCGGGCTACGTTGGGCATCACAACGAGACACACCCATTGTCAGTGAGTGGCTCGTGGCTGGCAGTGACAGTGGCAGCATCCGCCGTCCGGATAAGGCGAGGTGCGTGAGCGCATGATGACATGAGATGAGCTCGGGCCGGTGCGGTGAAAGTGAAAAAAATGCCAAGACTGGATGGGGCACGGGCACGAGGCCACGATCCGGACGCTGACACAGAAAGATGTGGCGGTGCAGCAGCAGTCTCTTCTCCCCATCCCTCCGTGCTTGCGTGCTGCGCTGCGTGCTAGTACTCACACCACACCTAGGGACCTCTGTTTGTGTTTGACCACCATAGTTTATACGGAGTGCTACTACTACTATACTGGTACTGTACTACTGTACAACCAAAAGGAATAACATTTGTTATTTGGGCTGCCATGGGGGTGGTAAAGGTGCACACATCTCGAGGAAAGAAATTATCTTTCTTAATCTCTGTTGTAATGGTATGCTGGTATACTTACTCATGTGCGGTTGCGGTGCAGAAAGGAGGGAGGAATCAGGATAACTTTTTTGTGAATGAAATAGTAAAAAGCTTACAGTATGTGATTTTTTACTACTGATAAAGGTTGAGCACCGTAAAGAGGATGAACACTTTCTGTGTACAGGTAACGTTGTTTGTACGAATCCTAGTTTCTAGGTGCACATCAGCACATGGGTGAGTTTGTAGCGCGGTACTCCTCCTACTCGTAGTAGCCGCTAGCTTTGCGTGTGGTGTGGTCAGGTCATGTGACGAGACACTTGTATTTCCATGGAGGAAAGGAAAGTAAAAGCTTTTTTGGAAATAAATTCCTCATGAACCTCTCTTGGTGGTCATGGCTAAAGAAAAACGAGAAAACTGAGGGCTCCTACTACTTTCTTGTGGACTCCTGTCTACTACTTTTTTTTTTTTTTTTTTTTTCCTCCTACGTTTTCTTGTTTTAGCAGTAGGGCTATTGAGGGCTAAAAAACGCGAGACATGACATCGCGTTGTAGTAGATCTCAGCAGCTATTCCCCCCAGACCCTCTGCGCTGGTCACTGGTCTTTGGTGCCCAGTGCTCTCCACTCTCCACTCTCCCTCCCCTCCTCTCTTCAGTCTTCTTCGCCCCCGCTCCCTTTCTCGCTGGCCACTCGTCGCACCCTCCCCAGCAGCAGCAAGGAAGAATGGAGTACGAGAGGATTCACCAGAAAGCCCAGGTATGCGCTCTACGCGAGGCCGGTCAGCGAAGTAGCTGCTTTGATTTGATCCGAGCTAGCACTTTCTGATGCTGCGTTGGTATTCTTTGATGCTGTATCCGAGTTGGTCTTCCGAGTTGGTCAAGTGAAGAAATGTTTCCTTGCTGTCATTCTTCTCGTCTGTTCTCCCCTCCTTGAGAATATGTTCCTGCGTGATGGTAGTATGGTCATACGTTTCATTTTCAGGCTATTTTCCTGAAATTTGAAGGATGCTGCTGTAAGTGGCTAGACTTTTGAATGCCAATACTTGAGTAGTAGAATGTTTCTGGTTTAGAGAGCTGCCGGTCAATCCGCCTTCTCAATGGAGGGATTGGAGGCGATACCTCCCAAATCCAACTCTGAATACACCGTCATGAGCAGCAAGGAAGAAAAAGCATCTCACCAGAAAGCCCAGGTATGCGACGGAGGCCGGTCAGCGAAGTAGCTGAATGCACTTACTTTCTGATGCAGATTTCCGAGTTGGTCAAGTGAAGAAATGTTTCCAGGATTTAGTATTCTTCATCCGTTGTTAGTATTAGGCATGGAATATGTTCCTGCGTGATGGTAGTATGGTAATTTGTTTCATTTTTAATTTTTTTTTGAAGGATCTTGTAGACTTTTCCAATACTTTAGTAGAATATAACAGTCAATCCGCCTTCTCTAGAGTCCCACCGTCATGAGCAGCAAAAGCATCTTACGGAGGCAGTGAGTGAATGCGTAGCTAGAAATAGAATTCATTCATCGTTGGTACGGTGCAGTTAGTATTAGGCATGGCATTTCCAAATAATTAATTTTGCTGCAGTTTTAATTATTTTTTGACATCTTGTTCCAGCTTAAGATAGAAGTACCCTTCTAGGCCTAAATTTCAGTATTGCTTCACATCTCACAGTTCTTTTCCCCCCTCCAAATACCTCCCAGTTCTTCAGAAGTTCGGAGTACTAGAATGCCCTTTGGCCTACACTCACATAGACATATTTGCCTTTTTTCCCCTCTGCAAAAGTAATTACTTTGATTGTGAAATGCAATTATAAGTTGGGGCTTTCATGGAAAAAAAAGACTTACAGCTTTGAGATTGCTGCTGCAGCCTGGTGCTCTTTCTCCAACAAAGCTAAGGATGAAGATTATGGGAGCCCACAATCGAGTCAGAGTCATCACAAGCAACTCATCATCGCGGACATCTCCTGCAAAAAACATCGAGGCTTCACAAGCGCAGAACAGGCTACTAGTCTGTGATGTTCTCGAAGAAGGTACAGTCGAATTGGCCATTGATTGAATTAGTTACCCCCTTTTTTAACCAAGTCAATAACTCATCCTTCTTGTTCCGTAACCAGTTTCAGACAGCACATCAGATGGCACCAAGCACCCTTCTTCGGCAGTCAACAAAACTGAAGTCGCTGAGAAGGATTCAGCAGTGGATAGCAATAAAGTTCACAACATCTCCAAGAGTTCAGTTCCTCAACCAGCAACAGGCAGCTCGAGTATGATGCACCCAGTGAGACCTGTGGAGGAAGACAGTACAGAATGTGATAGTGGTCTTGATAATGCTAGCACTAGTAGCTTTGAGTTCCATGGAGTTGAGAAGACGGCGACGCAGAATCCAGCGATGGGGTATTTATCTAGACAGACTTCCATTTCCTCCAAGTGGAATGATGCAGAGAAATGGATCGTGAACCGGCAGAATGTTAATCAGAACAACACCAAGGGCACGGCGCAGAACCAGACTGTAAACCAGATGAATTCTGCTGCAGCCAGGGGTGCCATTGTGCCTAAAATTTCTGGTCGTCCTGTGCAGAAAATGAAGAGAGTGAATCCAGCTTTGTCTGCTCCGCGCAGCATATTAGAGAGGTTGTCGTTTGCTTCTTATCAGCCTAAGTTGGTTAGGCATGCAGATGTCTGTCCAGTTAGTAATGCTAGTGCTAACTTGGAGTGTCACAAGGCAACTGATACTGGTTCATCAATCGAAGTGAAGCCCTGCAATGATACAAATGGTAACTTTTTTTTGTTTGCTCTATATTGGCCAGAAATGCACATAATTGTATCATGAAGCAAGTATATCATATTGAAGTTAAAACCTTATCTGTCTTTGAAACTGACACTGATTTGAATGTGTGAATTCTTATGTGTAGCTATTCCAGCAGTTCAGTCGGTGTCCGTGAGAGATGTGGGCACAGAAATGACTCCAATTCCTAGCCAGGAACCTTCAAGAACTGGAACTCCACTCGGGTCAAGAACACCAACTCGAAGCCCTAATTGTTCGATACCGTCAACACCTGTAGGAGGGAGGTCAATAGCATCTCCTGGAGAGGAATGCACAGATGATGGTCCATATTTCAACAGAAAAGGTGGCACACATGCAACTGAATTGTCAGATACTGAAACGAGGCTGAAAACAAGGCAAGAAATTGCTGCTCTTGGTATACAACTAGGAAAGATGAACATAGCTACATGGGCCAGCAAAGAAGAGCTAGAGCTAGTCTCTGCAGCACCAAGCATTGCTGATTTGGAGCGCATGAAGAAGGAATATGCTGCTCGTGCTGCATCATATGAGGAAGCGGAAAACACTAAACATACAGCAAGGTATCATTTGACTTACAAAGAGAACTAAAAAGGGTCTTAGATATTAGTCTTATTCATTTCAAATCATGTAATGGAGATTGTATTTCTACAGATTCAAAAAAGAAGAGGTGAAGATTGAAGCTTGGGAGAGTCGTCAAAGAGCAAAAATTGAATCTGAAATGAGAAGAATAGAGGTACGTTCCAGTTTGCGTGCTTATCCCCAGTGTACTTGGCTCTCCTTTTTGAAAATGGAATGTACCTGTTCCGTCAAAAAAAAATGGACTGTACATGTCTTTCTCCACCTAAAATTCTTATTCAAAATTTAATGCAATAATTTTTGGTATGATGTTTGAATGCAATAATTTTTTGTGTCATATTTTGAATGCAACAATCTTGCATACTATGGTGTTTTGAATTTAATAATTTTGCATGTGGTAGTAACATTGAAAAAGTGCTTTATGACAGGAACATGCTGAGAGAATGAGAAGTGAGGCCATGGCAAAGATGGCCGAAAAGCTAGAGATGACACGCCGCATTGCTGAAGAGAAACGGGCTTCAGCCAATGCCAAAATGAACCAGCAGGCAGCAATAGCGGTTCAGAAGGCGGAGAAGATTCGCCAAACAGGACGAGTTCCAGGATCAAATATCCTATGCTCCAGTGGCTGCTTCTGTGGACCTTAGTAGATAGTAGTATTCGGCAACTAGTATTGGTTTGGTTTGGGATAATAGTGGTGGGAAATCTGAATTCCACCCTCTAGAAGTCAGCGTTCCTTGATTTTAGCACGAAAGAGGAATGTCTGAGGTATTCAGATAATCAGATGCAAACACATTCTTGTTTGTCATGTATGTAAATTATTCCAGTGTTTTTAACTTGGTCAGTGTAGAAGATACCCAGACCCAGCTGATCCTTGGTCAATGAAGACAAGTCCTGAATGGGTATGCGGAGCAGTGGTTCACTGCCTAGAAGGCTAGAACCACAATCGTGAGGCTGTGCTTGTCATAAACGAGGCAGTTTTAAAAAGTACTAAAAGGTCTTGATCTACTAATGCCAAAACGAGGAAGAGAGACCTGCTCCTTTTAAACTGAGAGCCAATTTGAGCAACACCAGTTGTTGACAGTAATATTGTGCTCAAATTCCCTTCAAATGCAGCACAGCAAGCCCCTTTTAAATTCAGAGGAACCTTGGGCAAAAATGCGGCTTTTGATAGGAATGTTGTGCTCAAATTCCCTTCAACGCAGCACAACAAGCTCCTTTTAAATTGAGAGCAATATTGAGCAAAACAGCAGCTGTTGACAGGAATGTTGTGCTCAAATTCCTTTCAAATGCAGCACAGCAAGCCCCTTTTAAATTCAGAGGAACCTTGGGCAAAAATGTGGCTTTTGATAGGAATGTTGTGCTCAAAATCCCTTTCAACCCAGCACAACAAGCTCCTTTAAATTGAGAGCAATATTGAGCAAAACAGCAGCTGTTGACAGGAATGTTGTGCTCAAATTCCCTTCATTGCAGCACAGCAAGCCCCTTTTAATTGAGAGCAACGATGAGCAGAAGAACAGCAGTTGACAATTCCCTTGAATGCAGCATAGCAAAAAAACAAAAAAGGAGTCAATCCCCTCCAATGCAGCATAGCAAAACACAAAATAGGAGCCTGTCAGACAACCTGTAGGCCACCCCAGCCAGGCAGGCCTGACTAGGAACGATCATCTACAGCACCAGACCAGCCATCACGGCTAATCCTGGCCGTTAATCACGCTCTGGCCCACAGGTCATGACTCATCAACCAGGCTTAAGTGCTTGCCTCCTTATTAGTCAAGGATGCAGCGGTACGATCCTATAGAACAGATCCTGTTCAAGTAAGGTCGTGCTGCCAAGTTCCGCAGCTGAGCTTTTAAGTAAGCTGTCACTCATCTTAACAAGCGGGGTGGTGCTAATCGGTGGGACTGGACAGCAATCCCCGCATATTGCGTATTTGCATTTGCCTACTGGGCCGCTCAATTCTGGCATATATGCTCTCCTATGTGCTTCCGAGGTGGCGCCATGTTTGCTAGTGTTTCGTCAGGGTTCAGTCCACAGGGCTGTAGATTAGCATTCTATCCTGGGCCTGAGTCCACATAGTCCACATGGGCATCTCCATGGATCCTGTGCCAGGCAGTGACAACCAGAGTATGTAGTTTGTTGACTTGTTGCTGCTCAGAGCTGAAGGCCAAGTAAAGAGACTTGCACTGCCAGACTGCATACTCTGAAGAGAGATGCAGAATACAGCTGTGGCATGGACTCACAGGGTTCAGAGACTCGGCTTTACTTTGTTTTTCTGAAAAACGTATAGTTTTTTTTAATGTAACTCATTTGTACTCGGAACAAAAAAAAAAAGACCAAAACAACTGTGAACTTTCTGAAATCAAGTAGCAAGAATCACCATTTCTCAACAATAATGCAGAGATTCACATACAGTCACAGATAGAGAAGCAAACTAGAACAAACAAAATTTAGCAAATTAAAGTATTTACTCTACTAATGGTAAAACGAGCAAGAGATGTGCCCCTTTTAAATTGAGAACAAGTTTGAGCAAACAGCTGTCGCCAGGAATGTTTTGTTCAAATTTCCTTCAAATGCAGGCTGCAGCAGTCCAAAAAGGAGAAAAAGGAAAACCGCCTTGCTGTATGAATGACAAAAACCAGCAACAAATCAATGTTGAGCAAAAAGACAGCAATTGCCTTGAATTCAGCATAATAAAAACAAAAAGAAAAGCTTGATATATTAGTAATGGCAAAAACGAGCAAGAGATAAGACATCTACTGGAGTAATATTTTGCACAGGAAAAAAGATAGCCACCAGACTAGCCATCAAGACTAATCCTGGCCGTTAATCACGCTCTGGCCCACAGGTCATGGTTCATCAACAAAGCTTAAGTGCTTGCCTCCTTATTAGTCAAGGATGCAGCGGTACGATCCTATAGAACAGATCCTGTTCAAGTAAGGTCGTGCTACCAGGCTCCAGAGCTGAACTTTTAAGCTAGGTTCTACTCAACTGAGCAACCGAGGTGGTACTAATCGGTGAGAGTGCCAACATATTGTGTCCTGGGTTGGCCCATTCTGGTATGCTATATGTGGGTTTTAGGTCGAGCCCATCGAGGCTGCAACCTCTGTTGAAGTGTTGATGTCTCACCTGAAAAAGGAAAGATATGATAAGCTCAGCTGATGATCCCTAGATGGTTGTAGTTCACACATCACAGAGTTGATCGAGTCTTTGGCGGTTTGGCCCAACAGACCAAGTGCAATGCTGGAAGTTGCTGCCCCATGGTTGCCGACTTGCCGTTGATCTTGACAGCAAGGTTGGCCTGCAGATCTGTGATGATGCTCGAAAGCATTTGGGTAATGGCTGCTATAAACTGCTAGTAACACTTCAAAAAAAAAATAAACTGCTAGTAAGTACACACTCCACCCACCTTTTAGTCACCTGCAGAATTGTAGTTTCTGCAAAGTGTCTCCTTCTGAAATTGCCTTGGCCTACTATAATGGACGCTGAACTGAATTTTGCATTGACTGAATAACTCAATTTTCAGAATCAAGACCTTCTCCTCATTTAGACCTGAAGTTGCCATGGCATACTGTAACGTCTTGCTTTCATTCTAATTTCTAAATGATCCATCTATGGTCGTTTGACAACACAAGTCATCAATGGTGGTTGAATCAGCAAGACGTCAACTTATGCTTTTGTCTCGTGTGTTTCAGTACTGGTTGGTACAATCTGAAGCTGGATAGCGCTAGCTGCCATTTTATCCGTCGATATAGGGTGAGTGTGACTGATCATTGATCACAATGTAAAGAGAAGTTTTGGTCATTGTTCTTGTTTCTTTATCGTTTTTTATGTTTGACTTTATTTCCTGGGCAAGTGCTGAACATACTGCACAAGTATATACATTGCGCATATCTGAGTGGGCAATCCAGGGAACTACATTTTTTATTTCTTAACGTACTGATCATAAGATTAAAATGAACAATGGACAATTCATATTGTTGTTACCTTTTGTTACACTAAAAAGTAGAAGCTGGTGGCACTGGAGGTCTAAAAAATTTGATTCATGGGATGAGTAGGAGCTAGATGTTTTTTACATGATATTGTGAATATGGAATTTGGAACATTCTAATTGTTCCTCTAGTAAAAGGGAAAGGGAACAAGGAATGTCCTAGTAGGACCACTCGCTGGGGCCTGAGGAATTCATGGCCCAGCGAGGCAGTGTCTCTCATCGACCAACCCGGCAGTACTGCACGTACGCTAACCGTGTAACTGTAGCCGAACGGAATCCTGCTAGATCGAATCTTGGATGGCTGTGCGTCTCCGTATACTTCCACTGACATAAGTGTCCCACATCTTCGTCGACCCACAGGCAGTGAGAGAGCCACTGGTCAACACGAGTGCCCGACGGACGCCGGCAGGAGCTATGGCCCGACCCATGCCACGTCATTAACCCCGGAAAAGCTACTACTACCAAAACCCACTTTTTCTCGTTACACTGCAACTCGGTCCCACAAATGATACGGCCCACCGGACAGTCTAAGTGTAGCATTTCAAACGACCAGGGTACACCAGCGTGTAATCGTAGCGTACATCTTCGCGCAACCCTCCAGCGCCACCGAGCATTTCAAACTACTCTCACTGCCGCACGGACCCACTCGGCGTGGCCCCCAGTGATTAGAGAGGTAACTGCATATACCCGCACCTGGACGGAGACTCCCACCTCAGTCCAGCTCCCCATGTCGCATCGAGACGAAGCCCTTGTCATTAGATTATTCTCCCCAAAGTCTCTCTCTCTCTCCCTGCCTCTCCTCCATCTCCGCCTCGCGATCGAACCCTCGCCCCCCTCCTTCCCTTGGCTCTTGCTTCCCTTCCCTTCCTCCACCTCCGCCTACGCGCCCTTCCGTCCTCCCACTCCTCATCTCGCGATTGCCAAATTCTAGGGTTTCGCGGCGGCCACCCGGATCCAGCTCGGCTTAACGAGCGCCTCTAAAGCTTTGGATCGCGAGAGGGTGCTGCTCTCTGCTCACTCGCTGTTCCCCATCTCCGCCGCCGCCGCCACGACGACGACGAGCTGCTGTGCGCCTGTGCGTTCGGAACCTCTGTCGCCTCTCCGCTGGCCACCGGTGAGGAACTCCGCTCCTTCCTCGAGCTACTGCAACTGCTGTTTGCTGCTAGCTCTCTACACTCACTTCGATCGCGTCGTCTGTGATTTGAGAGAAGCGATAGAGATTAGCTGCGGAGCTGGGGGTGCGCAGCTGGGAGCTAGTTGGGGAGTGATGTCGTTTGTGTTTGTGCGCTTGCTTTTTTGTATGCGGGTGGGTGGGGGCTGCCGTGTGTTGCTGTGTCAGTCGTCGCTTTAGCTGTCTCGCTTTGGGGATTGGTGCTTGCGGAGCTGGAAGCTCGTAGGATTGCTTTGGCTTATTAGACCGTTCGGACTTTTTAAGTGGGTTAGGCTGGGTGTGGGTGACCTGGGGGTAAACATTGTTTTTCCCTTTTTGTAAGTCCTTTTCCAACTCTGATGCGATCGGCTCCTCAATTGTCGCTTCTGAGTGTAGCTGTATTGAATCTGGAAGCTCACAATTGGGGTGGGGTGGGGGGGGGGGGGGTGTGGGATGGATTCTATTTGGTGGTTGACTGCTTGTTGTACACTTTCAGGAGATCTCGGGTGCATTTGTTTAATGTATATTTGTTCTTTCCATTCTGTGCTGCAAATATTTTTTTGTGGTAAGGATGCAATTGGAATTTAGTTTTCTGTTGCTTTACATTGTTTGTTAGGTGAATTGATGTTTGTTGAGGCTAGTGACGTTTAATTGGATGACCAATGGTTCCATATTCACCTTTATTGAGTTTCTTCTGTTTAGGGGGTTTGGCTTTTGGGCTTTCAGGGTGTTAAATTAAATGTTTTAAAGTTCTAACCTCTAAATGTTTTTTTGGAATTCTTATAAAGTTTTAGATGTATACAATGATATGGCCTGTTCATGAAGCGGGTCTTGGAATTCTTATAAAGTTTGAGATGTATACAATGATATGCCCTGTTGATGACGTGGGTCTGTGGGTGTGGTTTAATTTGTTTGGTGGGTACTTAATGGTCTGGAGTAGCCAGATAAGAAAGCTTTTTGAGTCAAAGTTTGAACACTGTTTCTTAAAGTAAGTGCAAATGTATACTCATTTATAGGTGAGACTGAATGGGGGAAGCAGCATTGTGTGGGTAGCGTGCCAGGTGCTTAATCACAGTTTTTGTAGTTAAAATACAGGACAACAGTTTCTGTAGCACTCCTCCGTCCCAAAAAGAATGTCATTCTCGTTTCTCGAGAAGTCAATGAATCTCAGGTTTGACCAAATATTCAAAACAATATATTAATATTTGTGATCTGTAATAAGTATGATTAGATAAATAATGTAATAAATTTTCATAATGAATCTATTTAGAGATACAAATCTTGATAATGTTTTTCTTAAGTCTAGTAAGTTTTGACGTAGTCCAAACCTAGAATGACATGGAAGCAGTAGAAAACAGTTTCCAGTGGGTAGTTTATTGCTGTAAAAATATATATGTTCATACCAATACTTCATTTATTCGTTGATGAAACTTTTGCCCGGTGTCATCTCACTATCATCTGTTTCAGGATATGAGCTCATGATGTGGAAATCTCAGCTCTAAATACGCTTTTAGGTTGTGATATCGTGACAGTGTGGGTACTGACATAACTGTCACTGTGCAAGATGTTTTGGCACGTGCGGGACTCTCCGCTGCATCACCTGTGAGTGCTTGCACTTTGATGTTAATATTTTTTTTTTTCTCCTAAGGTACAGTTATTTATTAACTGAACATTCCTTTTATCTCTTTCAGGTCGACACTATTTTGGACAAGGAAAATTTTAAGTTGGAGGATCTTCTTGATGAGGATGAAATAATTCAGGAGTGCAAAGCACTGAATACCCGCTTAATCAATTTGTACTGTTTCTTTTCTAGAGCACTGTTAAATTGTGGTTGTCCTTTTCTATATTATTAGTGGTAAATGTTTTTTCTGTGAATGAACTAATCTGTTTATTCTTGTTATGCAGTCTGCGGGACAGGGTTCAAGTGGAACAATTGCTCCGCTACATTGTAGAGGAGGCTCCTGAAGATGCAGAAAAGAAAAGGATATTTAGGTATAGCATGGGTAACTAAGATTATATAAAACCAACTTTTTACAATCTCCTTATGTGGATTTTATTTGAAAACCATGGAATACCACTGTGCAGATTTCCATTTATAGCTTGTGAAATATTCACATGTGAAGTGGATGTCATCATGAAGACATTAGTGGAGGATGAAGATGTATGCTTTATTGCTTTACTTTTAACCTTGTTATTGTTGTTTTGATTTGATGCAATTCTGATACTACTGTTTCTCCCAATTGTGTGTACAATTGTCTTTTGCAACTGATGAAGTTGTGATCTTTGTGCAGCTTATGAATTTGCTTTTCTCCTTCCTGAAACCTGACCACCCTCATGGGACATTGTCGGCTGGTTACTTTGCCAAGGTACTTTTTTTTGCATCTGTTTATTTCTTGAAGAAAAAGAATCTCGAGTTGCATGACCAAAATGGTAACTTGCTGATTCTTGTACTGACATTCTAAATGATCATGTTCTTATTTTTGCAGGTAGTGATTTGCTTGATGATGAGGAAGACACTCCCACTAGTTAGTTATGTGCAGGTTTGTGTAGCTCTTTTACCAGTTTTTAGCTCTTCTCTTGCTCTTGTAGGTTCTGTTTGATTCACCGATGTCCCTTGTTTGTTATTTGTCTTGTTCATGCATTGGTATATCTAATAATGCTTACTTAAGTAGTTCATACTATACCTATAATGAAACACCACTAACCCCCTTGGAACATATAAGGCTTCTGGATGGCTATCACATCCATGCAATGCTTTTGTATCTCTCCTTACCCCGTGTGTTGTATCTAAAATGAGCACTTCGAATATGTTATGTTTATTATTCCCAAACTGTCTTATTTCTACAGGGCCATCCTGAAATAGTTAGCCAACTTGTTGATCTTATTGGGATTACTTCTATCATGGAGGTCAGTTTTCTCTAAAACTATGCTATAATAACTGTAAATTGTTACTTTATTTACCGGTAAAGGTGCTGAAAAAAGTATATGCTTGTGATATTGGCAAATCAGGGCTTGGCTATGCTAACATTTTACACAAAGTGGCTATTTTGAAAACGTAGTTTTCCCACAATGAATTAATGACCCAGTCTATATAGTTTGATTGTTTGTTGGTTTGTACAGGTTTTGATTCGCTTAATCGGTGCGGATGAAGCTATGTATTCAAGCTATGCAGATTCTATGCAATGGTTAGATGACATACAAGTCCTTGAGATGATTGTTGACAAGTTCAGCACATCAGTAAGAACTAAAGATTGTTTTTTAGCAGTTTAACCTTTTCAGTTATCCATTTACACTGTTCATTGTTCGAAACTACCTAAGTTTGCATCTGTTGACATTTGTGTAAATGTTGTTGAAACGTTATTTCTCAATTGTTCTCACTGAGCTTATCAGAAAGCAATTGCTGCTCTTATCGTGAAAGGCCTTGTTTGTTCCATTCTGTTGGTTGTGGGTAAAACAGCACTGCTGGTTGCCAGTGCCAGGTTGGATTCAAGGGATGATAAAAACTAATATATTGTATTTAATTGACCTGGCAAAGCATGGTTGTCCTTGTACAAAAACTGGGTTTCTTGATCCCCCATTTTTAGAATAACCATGGACTCATATAATATGGTTATCAACTGCATTAACTTTGGCTACAACTTTGTAATCCAGAACCTATATGATTAGTCCTATCTCCTCCAAACCTGTGAGATGCAATGATACAATTTCTGGTTCACATTGTCACGTTTGTGGAGTAATTGCACTGAATGGGTCACATTTTCTGGGGAATTTGTGCTTTTGCATTCAATGTGATTCTCTTTATTTAACTTATTTTGCAATTGCAGGATTCTCCTGAGGTTCATGCAAATGCTGCTGAAATCCTTTGTGCAGTGACTAGATATGCCCCTCCAGCACTTGCTGCAAAGATTTCCAGTCCAATGTAATTGTGAATTGTACTACTGTTTAAATTTATCAAGATTTTTATAGCATGATGGTTTTGTCTTTTCGTCTTGATGTTCAACATAGTTATGTCCATTCTTCTTTTTTACTTCACATTTACAGCTTTGTGGGGAGATTATTTCAACATGCTTTTGAAGATTCAAGGCCTAAATCGGTGCTGGTCCACTCATTATCAGTGTGCATATCTTTGTTAGATCCTAAGAGACTTGTATCAGCTTCCTACCAGGCTTTCCGTAGTCAGCTGAGCCATGGAACACTTGTCACCGCAAGTCCAGAGACAGTAAATGGCATGCTGGATAGCCTAGGTTAGTGGTTGTTTAAGCTGTAAATTCCATGTATCGTATGGAGTTATCATAGCTACAACCATCTATCTAATGTGCCCTTTGCACATCTATGTTCTTACCTATTTCAGGGGATCTGTTGAAGCTCCTGGATGTTTCGTCTGCTGAAAATGTTCTGCCAACGACATACGGAAGCTTACAGCCTCCACTTGGGAAACATCGTTTGAAGGTAAGCAGCACTTGATACACATATATTTTTCATGGAAAATATCAAGGATTGATTGGTTTACCAGAAAACTAATGATATCTTTTCTTTGATTTTTACTTTATAGAATATCAGGTAATGATTCTAATTTTAATTTGTTATTACACTGGCTATTTCATTTTCAGATTGTCGAGTTCATCTCTGTTCTACTATCAATTGGTAGTGAAGCTGCTGAAACACGACTGATTCAACTAGGAGCAATCAAGCACGCTATAGATCTATTTTTTTGAGTAAGTTAAATATTGGAATCTGCATATGATGACTATTGAAATCCTGACACAGATTTTATCATTAGGTACCCGTTTAACAACTTTTTGCACCACCATGTCGAGAATATCATCGGGTCATGTCTGGAGAGTAAGCAGGATCAACTGATTGGCCATGTCCTTGATGAGTGTAAACTTGTTACAAGAATTCTGGAAGCAGAGAAGAACTCTGCTCTGTCATCAGATTTAACTAAGGTAGTTAAATCCAATTGTCTTATTACGTCCATTGTTTCACTGTGCTTTACCGTTATCATCTTTTTTTTTTTATATATTTGTTTGTTCAATTATATTTTTCTTGCAGCATACATTGTCTTCAGAGGGAAGATCTCCACCAAGGATAGGAATTGTTGGTCATATGACACGGATAGCTAACAAGCTCCTTCAGCTGGCCAATACTAACATCATGGTTCAATCACATTTGCAGGTTTGAGTTCAATGATCATTGTATAGAGAAAACACTGCAATTATTTAAATTTTACTCAGTCTTCTAGCCATCACTAATTCACTTGCAGTTTGTCTGATGATCATTGTACAATGCTCAAAATAAAATAATGCCATGTAAACATTTTTGCTTATTTTTGTCATCTTGATCCTATAGGTTGTATTGAGCTTTATGTGAAGTCAGAGTTTGAGCAATATCACCCCTGAAGTTCTTTGATGGAAGTTTTATTCCTAGGAAATCTTGATATATGCAAGTTAAATTCACCTGCAGTATTGTAGCCAGTAGCCAGTAGCCACTGCAATACCCATTGTTTAATCATGACTGTATATGCTGGTAGAACGTACATGCTAAAGTTTTGTACAATACAATCTTGCTGATTTCTGATGCACCTTTTGTGCCAATTATTATGTTTGTTGTCAGCTGTATTATCTTTGTTCATCTTTGCTGTATAAGTTTATTCCTAAAAGAACTGTTCACATTATTTGCTTTTGATGATTCAAGCAACCACCAATTTTATATGACAAGTTTAATTTGATTGCAGCAAAATTCGGATTGGATTGAGTGGCATGCCAGTACCCTAACGGCGTAATGCATTAGAAAATGTTTACCAGTGGGCTTTTGGTAAGTACATTTTAGCTTTTTATGGTTTATCTTGCTTTAGAAAACATTGTACATCTGTTAACCACAACTGTGCTGCTTTGATGTCCAAAAGCACATCCTGCATTACTCCTAGACTTCTTGCTATATTTGGAAGGAACTGTACAGTGAACAGATGTTCTTGGAGTAACAAGTTCATTACGAACAAGTTATGTACATATCCTTTAACAAAAAAAAGAGGAGGAAGAAGATGTTCTCACTAGGATGCTTTCTCTTTTTTCTCATGGACGAATAAGAGCTAATTTCTCTTATGTGATGAGGAATCTGAAAATTTCCTTGAATGTCACTGGCATGTGGGTTTGCAGTCCATATGTCACATTTAATGCATATACAGTGTATTAGAAAATAATTGCAGTGACATATAAGGAATCCTTTTTTTAACATGACATATAAGGAATCACCAATAACAATATTGTGATGTTTTAGAGCTTCCCTCATGTTGCGCGTAGGATGTTAATGACGAATCTATCAATTCTTAATACTTTCAAAGGGTCTATATGTCCTGCATGTTCGCATAAGTATATGGAGTTACCAGACTTCAGCTGCTTTGACTTTGATACATGTAAAGAGATATACGGGGATGGAAGATCATATGCTAAATTTCTGTTTTCTTCTCTGGTTATAGTCGACCAACATCACTGCAGGATCGTGGTAGGGATAGCGATGATGAAGACTTCGAGATAGGGACTACGATGTGGCTGCACTTGCTAGTAATTTAAGCCAGGCATTTAAATATGGTATTTACAGTAATGAGGATATTGACGAGGTCAGTTTCCCTTGATTAGTGCAGTTGTTTCTAGTTCGGTCTGTTAGCGCACTTTAGTGTTTTATATGTAGGCATATTGATTTACATTAAAAGATTGAATCATTGTTTTTTTCTGTGACCCAAAATGCTCAATTACATTAAAAAGAATATTCTTGATTTTTATTATGGACCTAGACAGCAAGTTTTGGCGGTAGTTGCAACACATTAATAGTTTTTAAAATTTATTCAGTAACATTTTGTTTATATTTGATACATGCAGGGTCAAGCATCACTTGAGCGGGATGATGAGGTATATTCAGATTTACTGTTTAGATTCATTGCATCATTTTTAATTGAACTGATCAGATTGTATTTCCTGGCGTTTGATGTTTTCATTTCTGATTTCTGGTTATATCTCCCGCAGGATGTATATTTTGATGATGAATCTGCAGAGGTAGTAATCTCCTCCCTTCGCCTTGGAGACGAGCAAGAAAGGTTTATTCTTTTTCTTTTTTATTTTCTGTTCTTCCTTTTATAAGCACATTTGATGTTTGCAACACAAAATTGACCAAGATATCGTTTGCAGTGGCTCGCTCTTTACAAATTCCAACTGGTTTGCATTTGACGAGGACAAACCACTGAATGATGGTTTGGTTAGCTCAGAAGCTTCCCCGTCTCCAAATTCAGAAATATCTGCACTAAAAGAGGATGATGAAAATGATGAAGTCATTCTTGGCGAGGTTATAGATGACACAGAAGATTCTGAACCACCTCTACCTGTCTCCAACAAAGACGCTAATGAAGTGTCTAGTCACACCGGCTTGGCAAATGGTACCATTGACAAGTTGGAAGATGATATCAGACCACCAACCCCGGATGTAAAAGAGAGTCAGCCTGAGTTTGTAGAATGGAAGGAGGAAGAAGCTGAACCTGATGTTGCTGAGAAGGATACTGCAGTTGATATGGAGGTTGAAAGTGAGAAGCAGCTGGACTCCATGGATGATGTTATGCATTGCGATGCCAAGTTAGGAGAGGAAAAGAAGAGTGATGGTATGCTTGGATCTTCAGTGCCTGAGGCAGAAGCAGCATCACCTGTTTCATCTGATATTGATTCAATCAAGCACCCTGAACCAGTTGCTGACAGTGCTGTATCAGAGCATCCAATGGGTGAACAAAATCCTGAGAAATGAAATGAATTTGAGGGCAGCAGTGTTTTTGTTCATGTGATGGTGGATGGCATATGATGATGGACGTGCAGGAAGCACTTGGAAACTGGTCAGACCATTATTGTACAAGCAGTTTAAGGATCATATGCGGGTTTCCTGCTCTACACTGTTGGTGGAAGGTGGTCCCGGACCATGCATCTGATGGAGCCTCAAAGATTCAACTTGTCTCATGGAGATGCTTAGGTTTGATCTGTAACATAATTTAATGGTGGTTTATTGCTATGTGCCTGTAGTGTGTGGGCTACATCGAGACGCAAAATTCTGAATGTAGTCTTCTTTCTTCAACCACATAGTGGGGTTCTGGTTGTGTCAGTCTGGTAAATAACTGATAGGTGAATAGGTGATATCTGGTCTGGTTACTGTAGTTGGTGCTATTTGTACGAAAATTTTGGCTCAAATGCAGTCAGTTTAAAATTTGTGTAAACTAAAGAATATAGCTTCTATTTGTCGCAGGTACTTGGTGCTTAATTCATCTGTTATATAAACGAGCTCTGGTACATCTGGTGCATTTCAGCATGTGTCAAGTTTTAGTCTGCTGCCAGCAGATTTGCTGAGGCTGTGGTTTAATCTTGAGCTTTAGATGAACCAATAGCATATGGTTGCCTGCATATGTATATTCGTTGACTTTATAATTTGGCAAAATCTGTGGAGCTGAACGCACAAAAGAGACGCGTTACATCAGAAAGTTTGTGATTGGTGAACGATTAGAATGCTGTTTGTATCGTTGCTTGCCGCTGCAGGCAGGGTGGTCGTAAGTTTTCTGCTGCAAAGACGGTCATAACGAGGCATGGAAAAAAATGACGCGACGGTTTTTTCATCATGAACATGTGCAGGATCAGTTACAAGCCATTTTGCAAACTCGTTTCAACCCCGATGGAACTAGTGTTCTTCCTCAGGAAATGAGCAAAAGGTAAAATCAAGGCGAAACGAAACAGCATGGCTGAAATGTTTTCCCGTCTGTCCCGGCGCTCCCATCCTGGATTGCTTCAGGTACGGCACACGCAGAACGCCCACTTCTTCTGCGATTCAGAGGTCCACGCACGTGTCAGCAGTTCAGAACACGCAAGATCCACGGTGTATATAATTAACCACGAGCATTGTGTACGTAGGTACGTACGTAATTAGTAGTGCAAAGCCAGACACGTACCTTGATGCGTTTCGGCGGCGTGTACTGCTGGTTGCTGTCGCCGTATTTGTAGTCGGGCCTGTCGTACCCACCGTCGCCGCCGTTCCTGAAGGCCGGCGGTATGCCCGCGCGCACGTTCCCAGGGCCGCCGGTGGTCTTCTTGCCGTCGCGGGCTTTCTGGAATATGACGGTGAAGCCCTCGGACGTGGCCGGATTCTTCACGTCCCACTCCCCAAACTTGGGCAGAGGACGCCCGTGCCCCTTGTCCTACGACACCCGATTTTAGAATGAAATGAAACGGAGTGCGTCTGAGGGGGAAGAAATCAAACTGGGAATGGCAATGCATGCATGCGACATATCGATAGAGAAGGATACCGGCGCAGTCGCCATGGCCGTGAGGGAGATATAGCCCGCGCTGACGACGAACACGACGACCGGCCGGCCGCCGGGGACGGGAGAGAAAGAGGCGGAGAAACGACGTAACCAGCAGAAGCGTTGGATAATAAATGGGAGGGGGTGGCCTGGAGTGGGGATGCCACTATTTATACAGAAGGGAGGTGCCAGTTTTGGTCCGAGAGAAGAGGCAAGAAGCACGGATAGCGTGTCCACGCGGGAACGATTTGAGGTTCAGACTTCAGGACGCCTTCGTGCCCGTTCGTTTCGTCCCCGTGTCTCAGTTCGGGCCGGGGGTAGTACGCATCGCATGTTGACGTTTTCTTAGGTCTTTTTTTTTTTATATAACGAATTTTCTTAGTTCTTCTTTGGATGTATATCCACCTCAATACATGTGCTAGAGTGGGTTGAGTGGAATTTAAACTCTTTCCCGATCCACTCAAACGTCAAACACATGGATCGATGTAGATATCGCATGGAACGAGAAGAGATAAAGCTAAGTTCACAAATAGATGCCATGGCGTGCCCATACGGCCACAATTTGAGCAGAGGATGCGGTTGTGTTTTAGAGGGCCCCAAATTTCACAGAAACCTATTCCATGAAGACTTTGCCGAAGCCATTATTAACCAATTGACCTGTTTAATCGAAGTCCTTTCTAACTATTATACCAAATTGTGTCCAAAACCAAAATTCCTGATAATAATTTACCAAACCAAATTAGCCAAATGTCCTAACCAACTATTTACCTGACCCTTGATATGTGCTACTTGGAGATATGTCTTATGCAAAGACAATAATACATGATCTAAGCACCTCGCATTTTTAGCTAGAATCTAGATTCTACATTCACTATCTAGAGTCAAGATCCTCACTATGAGATGAAATATAAACATGCCCTTATTAACTTATATCAAAACAAGATTGGCATAAACAACATAATGTTGTGTAAATGTTGATATAACTACATAATGTTGGTTTTGTTTTGTTTTCGCAGCCTTTGATGATCCGCTTTCGGCATCCCGGCTTAGTTTGTATTTGGATTTGGTTTTCCTCCTCTTAATGAAACACGGGTGAATGGCCCGATCAAAAAAAAAAACTACATAATGTTGATATAATCAGATTGGCTCAAAAAAAGAAGGAGAATATATATATAACGGCTCAACATAACACACAACATGCCAACATGTTACTCACAATATGCACTTTAAAGTGCATATATAAACATGCATCTATTTGTGAACTTTAAAGTGCGAGTTAAAAGTATATATTGTGTATATATAAACATGCTCTTAAGCACACATGATTGCATCAAGGACATTAGTTCTAAATTTTTTGCTTAAAGTGCCCATTTATTAATCTTGAACATGCTTTGTGGGAGTTTTCAATTTGGGGGAGAGGGCACATGCCCCCTTTAGCCTACACTATATTCTAATAGTGTTTGTGAGTGACAGACTCATCTTGTGTCCATCATATGTTTTTTCATTATTATGCAAAGGTAGTTGTGAAATAGTAAATCAAAATCCAAAAAAAAAATCAAAGGGCAAAAAAATAGCAAAGAAGTTAAATGGAAATCCATTGGCTGTGATACTACAAGAGGTGGATGAGAGGGGCATCGATGCTCCTACCACAATAAATAAAAATTCTTGGCCTTACTTCTAGATACCACTAAGCATCATAACATTCTAAAATTTGAAAGACAAAGATCCTTCAAACTTAATATAGGCATGCCGACTACTTCAATATTTAGTTACGACACATTCAAAAAATATGATGAATCGACTCATTTTCAATGTAGAATAAGCAAGAGAAGGCATCAACTTTTCGCCTAATTTTTAAATTATCCCTAGCTTAAATTAATCCTTTTTTTCTAATTAAAGAGTTATCCTTTTCCTAAAGCAATTTAAAGAGTTATCCTCTTAAGTAGAATAATAGCTCTTCGCAAAAAAAGTAGAATAATAGTTCTTCGCAAAAAAAGTAGAATAATAGTTGAGGTTAGTTGGTTCATGGGATAGGGTGGAATGGAGCCATTCCATCACAATTTCTAGTACGTTTGGTTCATGGATAGGAGAATGGAACCATCCTAACTTTTGAATATCCCCTTGAGATGCCGGACAAATGTGCTCGCTCCGGCCTGTTGACTGTGCTCGCTCCGGAACTCTGTACTACTAGTAACAGGATAAGACTGGATTGTATACAGACGGATTCCTAGGTGATTCTGTATTCTATCTTGTTATAATTTTTTTTTTTCTCACAAAGTCGAACCAGACAATCAATATTGATAACTATCCCCTGTACTGTATATACCAGAAATCCAAGATGGATATTACATGTCGCATTGAGATGCGACCATGTAGGTTTTGATACTTTTGAGCCCGTTTTGAATCCTATCTGATAGTAAGTTGGGAAAAACAAAAATTTAAAACCAGAGCATGAAAGGCTCTATCTTGGTCCTGTGGTCCTGTGGGCCGAACCCCGCCAAAGCGCAAGCACCATTGCGGGCTGTATACTCTGTCACTCACTCAGCAGCCCATGCCCATTGCCCAGCCAGGTATGAGCACCGCGCAGCTCTACCGACGGCATGGTGCCCGAGTGTCCGAGCCGTTTTCCCGCGTTGTTGCCTTGTCGGTCTCAAGTGCCGGGATAAACGCCTAGGCCGTCCGCTCGGCGCTCGGAACGACACCTTGTCGTCCGGGATCGCACTTCCGCAGCCCACATTAGCTCCCGTTTCTGGGTGGATATGCTATAAAACTCGAGCGGTGGTGGCGGTCCCAATCATGACCGCACTGCTCTGGCGCGGCGCGCCCTTGGCATGTTCGAGGAAATGCCGCACCGGAAGCAGAGCAGCGTGTCGTCTGCCGGTCAACGGTTCTACCACGCGCACTCCATCCACTCTACGGGTCACCCGGTCAAGGTGGTGCGAATTCAGTGGAAATTGTCAGTGTTTCTTTTTAATCTCCCACCAACGATGTTCTGGATTTACACGTTGCTTCTTGTGTAGTGCAGCCTGAGTGAAGCGACACACCAGCAGTACCGTCAACGGATCAGCCCCATCCAAAGCTTGTTTACTCAAGTACGTAAGTAAGTTCTACGCGCCTCAGTTGTTTATACGTTCAGGAATTCAAAGCACTCAGTTAGCTAGCCAAAAAGTATTGCAGTTTGACTGCTTGTCACTTTAAGCGTCAATGCAGAAAAGATAATACTCCTGCCGACCTGTAAATATTCTCCCACTTCACCTCCAATCTGATCAACTTTCGGTGTTGAGTTGTGTGAGACGTGAGTCTTTGGTGGTTTACAAGTCTTCCACTTTGAACATATCAACTAACTTTAGGTATTTTGTATATTTTGGTGGTATGCTGTAGCCAGCATAACTTATATGGCCTCTCCCTCTTTTTTTTCTTGGTGGTTCCAACGCTGATGACCTGCTCATTTTTCCTCTCAACGTCCTACTACCACCTTTGACTCCCTTTAATTTCCTCCCCTGCCATCCCAATTCCATCTCCGCACATCATTTAACCCCTCAGCATTCATCCAGTTTCTTCCTGCATCGTGCAACAACTGCCACTGCCTGAGCTGACTCAGTCACGAGATGATGCCGGCGGTGGGAGCCGTGGTGGATGCAGCCATTGGATGGCTGGTGCAGAGCATCCTGGGGAACCTCTTTACTGAGAAGCTGGAGGCATGGACTCACAGAATTGGTCTCGCCGACGATGTGGACAAGCTCAAGTCGGACATGAGATATGTCCAGATGGTGGTTGCTGCTGCCAAAGGGAGGAAGATCAAGAACGAGCCGCTGGCTCAGTCCCTGGCTGATCTCAAGGAGCTGTTGTACGACGCCGAGAATGTGATGGACGACCTCGACTACTATCGCCTAAAAGAACTGGTCCATAGTGGTGAGTTGTCATATATACTCCTACAATAGGGACTAGTTAATTGTCTCTGTGTGTTTTGTTTGCTTTACCACTGAGCACTGCAAGATTGGTCTATCTTAGTTTACATTTCCTATTCCTTCTTAATATAATGAAGCACAGTTCTCCTGCGTTTTCGAGAAAAAACTTTATATTTCCTAACCTTGCTAATGCTCCTGTCTATCCCTTCTGCCTTCTTGCAGGCAAGACTAGGTGTGGTACCGGTACAACTACTGCATCCAATGCTGCAACTTCATCGACGTGGTCTCTGTGTTCCATTGAAAAGCATGGAAGCACCTTAATCAGAAATTTTAGTAACTCTATCTCCATGGATGGCTCTAGGTGTAAATGGAAAAGAGACGATGATCGAATCATTGCTTCCTGTGCACACCTCAACCGGAGTGAGTTTTCTCGAAGGATCAAAGATATTGGTGGTAAACTACGAGACCTTGCGTGTGATGTCAGTGACACTCTGAAAATAGATGGATCGAACCTACCTGTAGCTGCAAATCTGAGTCAGAGCACACGTGTAACATCATCGTTTCTTGTTGAGCGTAAAGTGTATGGGAGGGATGCAGAGGTGGAATCCATCATTGAGTTGGTTGCAAGGAACAGATCCAGCATAACTGTCCTACCAGTTGTAGGCATGGGAGGGCTTGGGAAGACAACTCTGGCCCAGCTTGTGTACAACCATTCTAAGGTAGAAAGTCACTTTCAGAACAAGATATGGGTTTCTGTTTCTGATAACTTTGACGTGCTTAGGGTGACAAGGGAGATATTAGACCGTGTCTCGGAAACAAGGGTACCGGAAACAGACAACTTGGATGGGCTTCAGGAGGACCTAGTTAAACATATGGAATCTAAGAGGTTTCTAATTGTCTTGGATGATGTCTGGGATGATATGAAGCAGGGCTCTTGGGACAAACTGTTAGCTCCTTTAAAACGTATTCAGACAACAGGTAGTATGATACTTGTGACAACTCGGAAAGTATCTGTGGCAGAAATGACAAGGACAGTTAAATCAGTCAAGTTAAGTGCTTTGGAAGGGTATGCTTTATGGCAAATGTTTATATCATGTGCGTTTGGTGATGAGAAATATCAAGAACATCCAAGTTTGTGCACTATTGGGAAGCAAATAACTAAAAAGCTGAGGGGAAACCCATTAGCAGTAAAGACTGTTGGCGCTCTGTTAAGAAAGAATATTAGCATCGATAATTGGACTAACATACTACACAATGAAGAATGGAAATCCCTACAGGATATGGAAGGCATTATGCCTGCATTGAAGCTCAGTTATGATTACCTGCCGGACTCCTTACAGCAGTGCTTTAGGTATTGTTGTCTATTCCCCAAGAACTATCTCTTTGATGCAGTGAAGTTAGTCAGAATGTGGATCTCACAAGGATTTGTGCATGGTAACCACACTGGTAAAAAACTAGAGGATATAGGAAATGCTTATTTGGCTGATTTAGTGGACTCAGGCTTCTTAGTGAACTTAGGTTTCTTTAAGCTGGTTGGAAGGGGCAGGAATTATTCTAATCACTTTGTCATGCACGATCTTATGCATGATTTAGCATGGGAGGTTTCAAGAACTGATTTTGCGACTATCGATGGCACAAAACATAAAGAAATCTTGCCAACTACACGCCATTTGTCAATACTCACTGGCCTTTCTGCAGACTATGAGCCTAAATTTTCTTGTGACAATCTAGAGAACAACTTGCTGCAACTTACATCTGTGAGAAAGCTGAGATCCTTGATTTTAATTGGTGGTTATGACCTCTCTTTTTTCACATCCTTCCAGCATATGTTTAAAGAAGCGGAAAATTTACGTTTGCTACAAGTCTCTGCAACTGATGCCCATTTTGATTGTTTCATCAGTAGTTTGGTGAATTGCACGCATATTCGTTATGTAGAGGTGGACCGCATTGGCTCTCCTACTGGAGTTCTTCCGCAAGCTTTGATCAAATTTTTCCATCTTGAAGTATTAGATGTTGACCCCTATGTAGGTCTAACTCTTCCCAGTGATATGAGTAACCTTGTCAGCTTGCAGCATCTTGTTGGGGCAGGGGAAGTACTGTCGACCACTGCCAGCATTGGTAATGTGACCGCTCTTCAAGAGCTTCCTGTATTCAAGGTTCAAAAAACTAGTGGGTTTGGTATAAGACAGATTAAATTCATGAATCAGCTTGTACAGCTTGGAATTTATCAAATTGAAAATGTAAGAAGCAAACAAGAGGCTACTGAAGCAAGACTTATAGATAAAGGGCACCTAGAGGAACTGTGCTTGTCGTGGGATTCTGATAGCACTAGTTTGGAAACTTCAACAGAGACAACAACTGAGATTCTTGAGGTTCTTAAACCTCATCAAAACCTTAAACATCTCCAGATAAGTGGTTACAGTGGTTCTGTATCTCCAAGTTGGCTCGAAAAGTTTTGGTTCCTTAGGAAGCTTAAGTTGATTAATATCTGCCATGTACAAGAAGTACGAATTCCTTGTTTAGAGGAGTTGATGCTATCTGGGTTACCAAGATTAGAAAAATGTATGGCGACTTGTACGAGGGAATTGGATTTTTATCTACGGGTATTGATAATTGAAAACTGCCATGAACTGAAGGTCTTTACTCCTTTTGAAATTCAGAATTTATGCTCTTCTGAAGTTCAACAAAGATCTCAGATGCTTAGCCTGAAAGGCACTGGTTCAGGTAATGGTGAGCAGCTCTTTCTCTCTTACTCTATGGGATGTTTCTTTTTGGTGGGTGGGGGAGGGTTTGGTCGTTTATTTAGTGTTGTTGTTGCTGAATAAAAGCAAATGCCAGTTTTGGTTGAGTTTTTTTCAGATTTGTATGCTTTTCTAAGGAAGCTATTTGTACCGTACATTAATGCGATGAGTTCTTAATTTAACAGTTTGCACACTTGCAAATGTTACTTTCCCTTCATAGATTTTCCTCTCTTTTAATCACAACTAAAAAGGTATAAAGGTCGCAGAGTGTAGGAGCAACATTAGATGTAGCTTTATGTTCAGGTAAGAGGCACCTCAATCATTCATTGATATAGCAAACAAACTGATAACTTGAACTTGTAAATTTTAGTTATATAGTATATTACAACTTTGATTTTTTTTTTTCCTTCCATAGGATTTTCATATATTGAAGCTGAGCGAAACAAGTGGTTATCTGGTCTTCATGTGCTAAAGATACATGGATGTCCTCGTCTGACACTGTTACATCCCCTGCCACCCGCTGAAAATACTTTCGAGTATCAGTTCAAGCGCTTCTAACATATCCAGCAATAGAGAGAATGAATTCAAATGATTTGTCGGTCATGTCGTCTAAGGAATTGAGAGTGCTTAATGCCAAGGTTTTGGAGTTCCAAAATCTAACAGACGTGACGTCACTGCACATAGAGCACTGTCCAAATCTGGTGTTTCTTTCATCTGAAGGCTTGAGGCAGCTCCTCAATCTAAAAAAAATGTCAATTGTCAGTTGTGGTAATTTGGTGTCATCATGTACTGTGCCTAATGCTGTCTCTGAATCCTGGGAATCTACAGATCATCCTGCCTTTCCACGTCTCAAACATCTGAGAATCGAATCGTGTGGTGGTATAGCAGGCAAGTGGCTAACTGAAATGCTGCCTCATATGCAGTCCCTTGAGGAACTGGATATAGAGGACTGTTCCCAGATGAAATTCATATCAATCCATCATCCCAGACAAGAGGCGGAGAGTGGCAGTCTGGCTTGTCAAGCAGTTTTAGTTTTACCAACAAGCTTAGCCCAAGATGAGTTCCTCTTGCACATTCCACTAAATGTCCTTTCAATACTGCAGAAGTTCCGTATTCAGAGGTGCCCAGAAATGCAGTTATGTAGCAGCAGTAGGGAGGGGCTTAGAGGATTCAGTTCCCTCACGGAGCTAATCATTACAGGTTGCCCCATGCTGATTTCTTCTGCCAACGAGAGGTTTTCCATTCCACCATCTGTGCAATATCTTTGTATCGAGTTTCTCCCAAGAAGACTGCAGCCTTACTTTCCAGAGAACCGGAGCTCTCTCAGATTTCTATCAGTGCGGGAGAGCCCAGACTTGCAGTCTCTACGGCTGCATTGCTGCATGGCTTTGCAGGAGCTCCAGATCCAGAGTTGTCGGCAGGTGACTGCATTGGAGGGCATGCAGTATCTGAGTACCCTCCGAATCTTGTCAATTGAGATGAATCCTGAACTATCTGCTTCATGGGTTCGAAGGTGTAAAGACGTGCAACAGGGAAGTGGTCACACCCGTCTGCTTCCTCCGTTGCTTGAGAAACTTAGCATCAGATATCTCCAGGATGGATTGGCACCCTATTTACTTGCCCACGGCCACGGAACTTTCATCTCCACGCTGGTGGTAGAGGACAGTCCGAACCTGACATCTTTGCAGCTGGGTTCCCTCGCAGCACTGAGAAACCTGCAGATTCAGGATTGTGGTTCCCTCACATCTGTGCAAGGCGTCCTCCCCGAACTAGAATTATGTTTCTGTGACAGCCAAAACTTGACTTCTCTGCAGCTCGGTGCTCTCACAACATTGGAAGACTTGACAGTTTATAGTTGTGACTGGTTCTATTCACTGGAAACCTTGGCATCACTTGGAAACCTTGCTGATTTGGCAATATACGAGTGTCGCAGCATAAGCCCACTGTTGGAGCTTTTGTCACGACAGCCTGAAGGTTCTTATGTATTCCCCCGACTGGAAAGGCTCTATGTCGATGGCTTATCTGCCCTTGCCACATCTTTCTTCAAACACCTCACCTCTCTTCGTTACCTAAGAGTAAGTTATGATTCAAACAGAAACTGTGTCCGCTTCACGGATGAACAAGAAAAGGCGCTTCAGCTCCTCAAGTGTCTGCAGGGGCTTGCAATTTTGGGGTTTGTGAGTCTTGAAGAGCTCCCTGCTGTGCTGCACAGTCTTCACTCACTCAAGACGCTAGATGTAAGGGGTTGTCCACGCATCTCAAGGCTGCCCGAAAAGGGCCTTCCACCGTCGCTGGAAGTGCTGGAGATCAACGACTGCAGTGTGGAGCTTGAGGAGCAATGCAGGATGCTAGCAACTAGGAAGCTAAGGGTCCAAATTTATAATTATCATCGTTGAACTGGCTACTGGATGTCTGTGTTGGACACGCATTTCTTCCTGTGCAACAAAGCTGTAGCGTGAGCCTTTTTTCTGCTCTGCAGGTATGCATTATCATGATCATGTCACGCCGTCACGGTGCTAATTACATTTGCAATTTTTTTGACCTATTCTCTCATTGCTCTATTGCTAAATTAAGCATTCATTCGTCCTGCTTTCTGCAGGAACTTGGATATCATCGTGTGAGTGAAGTGCTGTTATGACTTCGGTTCAACCGATTCTTGTTGATGTTGGGCATTCATGAATTTCAGATATGTCACCCTGTGATGTATTGGTGCAATTTCAGGTCTGTATGTCCCAGCTGCTCGCGTCGCAGGCTTAATTGCCATTGCCGAACCAGAATACCAGTGGAAAGACATGGACATCAGTTGATTAACACTTACTATAGCACCGTTGCTGAACTGAAGATGGTCCGTAGTTTTCCTTTCTTTTCACGAGTTGAGCTAGAACAAAAAACTAAGGCTGAGGTCCGGTAACTTGTGCCCTGTTTAATTGGTGAAATTTTTTTACCCCAAAAGTTTTCATCTATCACATCGAATGACTCCAACACATGTATGGAGCATTAAATATAAATAAAATAAAATAAATAATTGCATGTAGACACGAGAGGAATCTTTTGAGCATAATTACCCCATGATTAGCCATAAGTGTTACAATAACTAGCATGTGCTAACGACAGATTAAATGTAGTGAAAAAAAATTGTCTTATGAGGTTAGTTTTTTAATTAGTATCGGAAAACCTCTTCTGACAATTAATGGTTAACCCACTGGCCCCAAAGTGAGAAACCCGATCCGACCTTAGCTTTGATCAAGTTGTTGAGAGGGAGAAGAACCTTTTCAGCTAAACGAAGGCCTTAGGCCTGCTAATTCTCTCTGCCTATTGGGCCATTATTTAGAAGGCCGAGTTCCAAAAAAATTCAATAGGTCGTCGGGTAAAACCGTTATTAGCAATCTTATTAAACTCTCCTAAAAAAAGCAATCTTATTAAACTCGCTCATCAGGAAAAAAAGGGGTGACGTCCGGCATATGGAAGTCATAGGACACAACGCACTATCGCCCCTTGTTACGGGTTTATATGCCCACTGATTCCCATGACTTTTTTAGCTTTTTAGATATTATAATGGATAAAAATCCAGCTTCATCTATCAAAAGATAGAGCTAATTATTACAGAGTCTTTTTTAGCTGTGCATGATTCTGTTTTTTTTTTTACAAATGTAATTGTGCATGACTTTATGGGGCCTCTTTGGATATAAGACCCTATTTTAGTCTCCTAAACCCTAACTAGGGTTGACTACTTAGTCAGCGGATACCTAAAATTTAGAAGTTAACAGTACCCTACCTTATAGTGACTAAAGCGCTTGTTGACACCCAAAATGTTTGGGGTGACTAATTAGTCAGTGGATACAAAAATTTAGAAGTTAACAGTACCCTAGCTTATAGCGACTAAAGTTTGTTGACACCAAAAAATGTCTGGATTATATTTTTCGTAACTTGACGACGAGCCGAAGCGAGCCAGCCCAGTGGGTCAGGATGGCCCTCTTTCTTCACCTGGCTAATCCATCTACTCGGCTAGGACGGGCCTTCAGCTGCGGTGCTCCCCAGGCCGGCTTAGCCGGATCTCCAACTGGCTACTCCCTCCGGTTTGGTATTAGAAGTCGTTTAGGACAACGACACGGTCTCCAAAACACAACTTTGACTACTTGTTATTAAAAAAATATTTATGTAAATGTGATATATGTATATTGGGAACGTATCCTGTGCACACCAACCTTATATGCACACGTGCACACTAACGATCTGGGTCGGAGATCTCCCATCCGAGGGCCAGCAAGCTAATGACACGTTTTTTCATTTTGACGCCCGCAGACCTTGCCAATCTTGCACTTGCGCCCCCCACGCGGCCTCATCGAATCACGCCGCCAGGAGTCCCGCTCCCGTCCTCGCGCTTAAGCCCGATCGCGCGACGTCATCGAGTCCCGTCCTCGCGGCCACACCGCCAGGAGACCGGGATACGGCTGCAGGATACGCCCGACGAGCGATGCCGCCAGGCTGCTTGGGCGAGAATCCATCGTCGCGCCGTCGCCGCCAGGCAGCCAATGGAGATGACGACGCCTGCCTCAGGTGAAGACGAAGCTGCTGTGTCAAGGTCGATCTTCCCGACGCCAACAAGATGACCAGAAGAGAACCCACACAATGAATCCTGCTAGCTACCACCATCCATGATCCATGTGGCAACAGTGAACCGATGAACGATCAATTAATCAGGAATAATCACTGTCAGTGTCATCCTCATCGCTCTTGATGTAACTATAGTCGCTCTCATCTTCACCAAGCCAATCACATACGAACATGATGCTGACCGTGCGCACGACACTCGCTTCGTTTTCCTCGTCGGAGACCTTGGGGCAGATCGCAGAGCAGCTGCGTCTCTTCGATGGGGACAACCGCGGCGGCGGCGTGGCTGCTTGGATGGGGAATTGTGGGCGTCGGGACACTGCTACGATGGGGGGTGGGTTTGCAAAAAAACCAAGGAGTGCGGGCGGTAAATTGTAAAATTCTTGTGCTCGCTCCCTATATGCCGGATGCGGAATCAAGTGCCCAGATCGCTAGTGTGCACGTGTGCATATAAGGTTGGTGTGCACATGATACGTTCCCATTATATTTTTATCAAAGTATTTTTTAAGACAGATCTATTCATATAATTTTTACATTTACAAACTCAACAACTTAAAAGTTATTAATAATTTATATTCCCAATGTTTGACCCAAACCTTGTCCAAAACGACTTCTAATACCAAACCGCAGGGAGTAAGCCGACTTCCACTTAAGGTGGCCGACTTCCACTTAAGGTGGCCAGCACCCCCTGTTTGGAACCGACCCAATTTCGAAGTTGGGTCGTGTTTTGAACTCTTTTGGTGATTGTAAACGTATCTAGGTTCTTTCCTAAATGGATAAGACCATTTCCACTATATATTGAGAGGTTTACGACCAATTTGCTACCATGTAGCATAAATCATAAAAAAACACAATATATCTCTCAACCCTCTCGCTTGCTGTTCGGCGAATTTCTCCACGTGATTCGTTGGCATTCTAGGTAGCCTTGCTGATCTTAGAAGACCCTTCGTGTACATCCTCTTGTCCTGACGAATCCTTCTAAAGGTTGTTCCGAAGCTATCTCGGCCGAGGACGACCTCTACATCGGTCTTATCGATCTCTAGATCGGTTCGATCGATCACGCTACATGTCTTGTTGTTTTTTGCTACCTCTAGGACGTCGAAGACCCGCTGGTTTGTTGGTACAAATATATTTTTGTGTCAACCATGTTCTTTTTTTTTTTTGACCGCTCTATTTCTCTCCGCTCTCCCTTTTAGCCCTCCTCTATCCAAAGGTGTCACTTAAATTTAGTCACCTCACTAATGTCCCTCCCAGTCAGATTAATCCAAGCAGTATTCCCGCATGTGATTTGTTTTTGCATTTTAATCCTTTTTAAAAACTTCGTTTATAGACAGACCCTTCCCAAAACTTTTACTGAAAATAGACCAATGCAAAAGCTCGGCGTACAATAACAGTGCGCCAAAATATGTGGCTCGGCTCTCAGCAACTTAATGCTAAACTTGGTCATCGACGTGTGCCCTCCCAGCTCATCTAAAGATAGAAGACTCCAGCTCCTGCTTTATCTTCTTCCTTCTTCTTTTAGTTCTCTTTTCTTTTATGTTTTTTCTCTACAACAGTCTACGGTGCTAGTGCTCAATACTGTAGCTTGGTGGCACTTCTCCGGGTGCTTTTTCGACAGTGCCGCCTCCCCTTCGGACCTTGGTCCGAGCCACATCTTCTATCGCCGACGACAACTCCAAACAAATCAATTGGTCATCGGTGTGCACCTTCTTAGTCGGCTCGTCCAGCCCATCTTCAACCGTTGCTTTGCACGGTCCTTCCGCCCGGGTGTATGCGTCCTTCACGCCCCTACGACCCCCGCCAGCGGCTCCCTTGTCGAATTTGTCGCCTTAGACTATGTCGCCTGTCTCTGCAGTTCCAGGACTTTATTGTAACGGGTCTTCTTTGGACCCTATTGTAACCCGGACTGTTGTTTTTATATAATATAAAAAGTGTTTGTTGTCAAAAAAAAAAAAAAAAGCGGCGCCAGGGCCAATCTCTACGTTGGCGTTCAACAATCACGTAACGCCAAGCCACCGAGGTGTTGCTGGTTCAGACTACAGTACATGCTATTAAGCCCAAGTAAAATATAATTTGTCCATTCAATATCTTTGATGATCCATAAAAAAATAAATATATTCCAAAAGCACGCGGCCCGCCGTATTTGGGTTTGAATCACGAGGTCTCGGCACCTAGGGCATCCTAGGCGACTCGAGTAGGGTACGGCGGCTGGTTCTCTCTCCCTCCGATCTCCGTCTTCCTCCTGATCAGTCCTTCTGATCGCATCTTGTTAGGGTCCTATCCACATCTCTGATCTCATCTTCAACACACGGAAGGGAGATCTAGAGAATTTTCCACAACGTTCAAAGATCCAACACCAAAAACCCATAAACCCTAGTTCTGCTGCCCTTCACCCGGAGTCCACGTCCAAGGCCGTCGTACCGGGGTTCCTGATCCCGGCGAAGGAAGAGGAGATGGAGGAAGTGGAGGGAAGGTCAAGAACCCGACACACTCGGCGGAGGAAAGGAAGAAGATCCGGATCGGGACGAATACGATTGCGGAGGAGGACGTGATCTCCCACAAGGCGTTCGCCAAGTTGTTCTCTATGAAAGAAGTGAAGCCGGCGGTCATTGAAAACGCAGTAGGCTGGATCTGGTGTCCAATGAAGGGCACGGAGTGCAAGAGTCTCGATGACAACCGCCGCTTCACGTTTGCACAGCGCGGGGAAGAAGAAAGCTTTGGAGGAGGGGCCATGGATGATCTCCAAGGAGATTCTGGTGGTGGCGGATTTCGACGCAACGAAGTCCATAGACGAAGTGGATTTCTCAAGTACCCCGATCTGGATTCGGATCGATCGCCTACCTATGGGCATGATGAATAGAGACACGGCGGTGATCCTCGGAGACGATATAGGAGAATTCATGGAGGTGGATTTTGAGAATGATGATATGGCGGCGGGGAAGTATCTGAGGGTGAAGGTTCGCATTGATATCAATAAGCCCCTACGTCGAGGTGTGATGGTGGAGATGGGAGATGGTTTGGGAGATCGATGGTGCCCCCTGAAGTATGAGTTCCTCCCAGACTTCTGTTATGTCTGTGGTAGGCTGGGGCATACGGACAAGGCGTGTTCAGAGAAGCTGAAGCCAGGCGAAAAACCACCATACGGGAGGGAGCTGAGATATATACCTCCCCGGCGTCGCTATGGCAGCGAGCAGTGGCGCCAACATGAGCCCAAACAGCTAACTGGAGGACGTAGTGGCAGCTCGGGTTCATGGCAGTCGGGAGGTTCAGGAGGAAGGGGTAACGGAGGACGATCGCGGAGTGATGCACTGTCCTGGAGGAAGGAGGAAAGTGGAAAAAAAGAGGCAGTGAAGGATGGGACGGAGGAGGAAGTGTCTAGCCCACTCAAGCAGGCTATGGCTGTGACAAAGGCGAGGGAAGTGGGGGATGCAGTGAAGAAGAACTTGCTGTTGGGATCGATGATAGAAGAGGTGGTCGACGAGAGCAAGAAGAAGGGTGAACTGGGGGCTGTAGAGCAGCGCCCCGTGTTACCTATTGTGGAGAAAAAGAAAGTATCACCAAGGAAGTTCAAGCGTATGCCCAGGAAGGGGGCGTCTCAGGAGAAAGACACTATATCTCTGAAGAATAAGAAAAGAGGAGCAGATAATTTGATGGACGTAGATGGTGGAGAGGAGCAAGGGAAGAAGAGGGTGAGGGGTGATGAAGTGGAGGGTGCTGGTGAGGTTCACACAAATGTTGACGCGGGGCTGACGGATCAGCCCCCGCAATAACCAATGAAGCTAGTGGCGTGGAACGCCGGTGCAGGCAACCGCCCGGCAGTTCGGGGCTTCGGATCTCCGTAAGTCCGAGGAGCCAGACATCCTCTTCTGTCCAAACAAAATTGGACGACCGGAGGATGCAAAGGGTTCGGTGTGGACGTTAGGCTTGACGAACATGGTGGTGAAAGATTGTGAAGGGAAAAGTGGTGGCATTGCAATCTTTTGGAGGAGGGGGGTCGATGTGTCACTTAGGAATTATTCCAAGTACCATATTGATGTGGATATTAAGGAAGACAACGGAGGAGAATGGTGGTTCACTGGAGTGTATGGGGAACCCCATGCGGATACGAGGGAGCATGCGTGGCAAACTCTGAGATCATTGATTTCTATTCCAGTCAAACCATGGTTGCTGGCGGGCGATTTTAATGAGATCTTGTTTGCACATGAAAAGGAGGGAGGGAGGCAACGGTGTCAACGTGACATGGACGGGTTCCGCGGCGGGCCGCAGAGTGTGGGGTGGAAGATTTGGGATTTGAAGGCGATCGATTTACGTGGAGGAACAATAATCATGATGCGGAGGGATACATCAGGGAGCGGTTGGACCGTGCGGTGGCTAATCACGAGAGGCAGGAACTCTTCCCCAATGTAAAAATAATAAATGGGGATCCTCGCCACTCTGACCACCGCCCGGTCATCATCGACACCGGCCCTGAGGAGGTAGCAGCAAGAAAGGTGGCGAAGGCGTACCGCTTTGAAGCGGCATGGCTAGAGGAGGAGGGGTGCAAGCAGTTAGTAAAAGATGCCTGGCAGCAAGCAAAGGAGGAGGGATAGACTACTGTTCTTGGCGCGATCAAGGTGGTGTCAGGAGAGTTGTCGCAATGGGGCAACAATTTGTTGGGGGGACTGGAGAAGAAACTGAAAATGTTAAAGAAGGAGCTTGAAGCGTGCAGAAGGGGAGGAGTGAGTCAAGAAAATATTACAAGGGAGGGGGTGCTGAAGTACAAGATCGATAAGGCTCAAGAACAAATAGATGTGTATTGGAAGCAAAGGGCACACGTGAAGTGGTCGCAGTTTGGGGACCGAAACACGGCTTTCTTCCACGCATCCTGTTCTGAACGGAGGCGGAGGAACACGATTGGAAAATTGAGGAAGGAGGATGGAGGGTGGATAGAAGAGGAGGAGGAGAAAAAAACTTTTATTACTAACCACTTTTCACAACTTTTCGTGGCATCAAATAACCAAAATTCCCAAAGGTTCTCGGGTGAGGGGCGAGAGTGACCCCCGACATGAACTCGGGCTGCTAGAGGAGTTTACTAGAGAGGAAGTATGGGCAGCACTGAAGACAATTGGCAACTTAAAGGCACCAGGCCCAGACGGTAACCCAGCTCTTTTCTACAAAGAATTCTGGGATGTAGTGGGAGACGAGGTGACCGCGGTTGTTGCAGGGGTGCTTCTTTTGGAGGTCCTATGCCAGAGAATTGGAACGACACGACGGTCGTCTTGATCCCAAAAGTGAAGAGGCCACAAGCGGGTAAAAGGACTTGAGACCCATCAGCTTGTGTAACGTCATATACAAGCTAGTGTCAAAAGTTCTTGCAAACAGACTCAAGAAGATCTTGCCAGACATTATCTCACCGTCCCAAAGTGCATTTGTCCCAGGAAGACTAATCACAGACAACATCCTTATTGCATATGAACTCACTCATTACTTGAAAAAGAAGAAGAAGGGGAAGGAGGGGTATGCGGCAATAAAATTGGACATGAGTAAAGCATATGATAGAGTTGAATGGCCCTTCCCGAGAGATATGATGATTCGGTTGGGCTTTGAGGAACGATGGGTGGATCTGATAATGAAATGTGTCACAACGGTTAAATACCGGATAAAAGTGAATGGAGATTTGACATAGGAGTTCACACGTAACGTGGCATACGGCAAGGTGATCCCATATCACCTTATTTGTTCTCGCTATGTCTTGAGGGCTTCTCATCCCCTGTCGACAAAAGCGGAAGAAGAAGGAAGAATACATGGTGTTCGTGATGCTTGCAGAAGGGCACCATTGGTCTCCCATCTACTTTTCACGATGATTCTCTTATCTTATGCAAGG
>JADLZK010001071.1:0-54132 GCA_015847255.1 Hyparrhenia diplandra
TTAATAAAATATGACATGTCATCATGATCATTGCAAAGCATGCATGTTTAGCCCACCATGTCTTGCATTGAACTAAAATAAGTTTATTTTATGTTTGGTTTTAGGTTAAAATTGGTCGAAAAGACGGGAAAGAATCGGTCGAGGGAAGTTACCCCCCCGCCGGAAACCCCGATTTGAAACCCTAGTTTGTCCCCCTTTTCTTTTTATTCAAAATTTATCAAGAATTTGAGGGTGGTCACAAAAGGGAAAAAGGTAGAGTTTTTCAAAGTTGAGCAAAGTTGGTATTTTGAGTTTTCAAAGTTTAGTTCAAAATTTTAAAGTAATTTTGAATTCGACAAAACCCTATTTACCCCCTTTTCTTTTATTTCAAAATCTAAGCAAATTTTGACAAAACTTCCAAAAAGCTAGTTTGTAGATCTTGTTGAGATGAACAAAAGATATGTACAAAAGTTTTTCAAGTTTCTACATAATTTTAAAAGTAATTTTGAATTCAAATTTCCTACTTTTTGACCCCATTTCAAAAAGTCCAATTTTCAGGCCGAATTTGCAAATGTTCCAATTATGAAATTTGTAGATCTTGAAATTTTAAGCAAACTTTGTTTTTGGAGATTTTTGAGTTCAGTTCAAATTTTGAGAGTAATTTGACAAATTCAAAGTTAGGGTTTCTACGCTACGATCCTGCCGAGCCAATCTTCTTACGCCACCGCCGTCGCCTTGGCGCCGCGTATCGCCGATTTTTCTTCTCACGTGGCCGTGGGAGCTTCGCGAGGTCGGCTGGCCACCTCATCATCCTCCCTCCCCTATAAATAGGTCGGCGCCGCCGCTTTTTTTTCTTCTTTTCAAAACCGCCGGCCGGAACCACCTCCGCCCGCCGTAAAATGGTTGGAATAGCGCCGTCGAGTCTTCTCTCGCCAAACCATCTAGCCGACAACTCGCGCAGCTTTCTTGCGCTCCTTTGGAGTTCGGCCGCGACCCTCTCGCCGCCGGAATCATCTCGCCCGCCGTTTCTTCTCCGCGGCCCGGTCGGTTCGACGCCCACGCTCGACTCACCGCCGACACTTCGCCCGTGTGAGCTTTTGCTTGCACTTCCTCGGCGTTTTCTCTCCCCTAGATGATGGGGTCGTGATCGGCTCATCCTTTTTCCCGGCTCCCTTGACCCAAAGACACGAACGCACCACATCAAACCGCCGCCGCCGCCGCCGCCGATCGTCGGTGACCTACTCGTCGGCGTCCGCCCAAACCGACCGTGTTCAGCACCGCGATGAGCTCCCCGCGCCCTCTTCTTTTCGTTTTAAATTGGTCCACCGTCAGCTTTAACGCGGCCGCGCCGCCAGTAGCGCGGTGAGCGCACGCGACGCCGGCGACTTCCCGCCTCAGCGGGCCGTGGATCACGCGATGCCGAGGCGGAGCTATCATTAGCATTCGCTCGGCTTCAACAGCATTCCAACGCCTAAGCCAGTTATTATTCATAGTAGGCGCGCCCATCATGCACGATAGCGGCGTGGAACGATGCGGAGCCGTGCGATGCTTGGACAATTCAACCCGAAACCCTTTTTTCATTTATGAAATGTTTTATTCAATTTCATTTATTTGAATAGTGTATGCGATTTTCCAAATTTCCTATAAATTCAAATATGGGTTCTAAAATCATGAAAATTTTTTGTGTAGCCTTCCCATCATATTTACTATCTAGGAAAATTATGAAACTTGAATTTTAAATAGTTTGGGCATGATTGAAAAATACAAATTTTAATTGAAAAATGCATCTTCCTTGATTTTTAATAATTATTCTATATATCCAAAATCATGAAAATTATTTTGACACTGTTTCATGACATGTCTACTTGTACAAAATTTTGAGCTTGTTTAAAAGAAAGTTAAAATATTTATTATTTCATGCTCTATTATTTCATGTGTTGAATAATTTGTTTTATGTCTTATAACCTAGGGTTTTGGGTGAATTTTTGGATTGTTTTGTGAACCCTAAACCATGCCACTATCAAATGGTCCTTGAGAACTCCTTAGGCAATGGTGATGATATCTCGTAAGAGTAGTTCAACAAGTTGGTTTTGTTGGATTGCAACTTTATCGTGAAGGAAAGTTGTACTCAAGTGTTTATCGTTTCATGCACTCTCGCGCATCATGTTTATATACACGGCATCATGTAAAGCATATGTTATTCTTTTAGGTATAGTGAGCGAAGGTGATCGAGAGATCGTCGATCAAGCTTCCGAAGAGGGTTTTCTTGTTGATCCAATTCGATTATTGTGATCCATCGTCGAGTCGGGTTATTTCGTCAACCAAGGCAAGCCCGGTTCATTTAAACGTTCCTTGTGTTTTACAAGTTTTATATCACCTTTGCTTTATATACCGCATTAGGTGATAGGAGTTGTATGATAACCTAATTGATGCACTATCCATCCTTCATTATTTCGATATCTACCTTGATAGCCCGTTTTGGTAAAATGCTTAGAAATGCTTAGCCATGCTAAAATAGTTAGACTTTTTGAGTCAAAATGTGACAAGTCTCTCGATGATAGCCGAATGGGCATTTGATGAAAGGATGCTTTTGATGAAACCATTGGGATATGGTGTTGAATTTGAGACCCGGTCGGGTAATTTTTGCGAGAATGGAGTCTCGGTGTAGTATTTTCCGGCTTGTCGATTAAGGACCGTTCGTTGTAAGCAATGTGGACCGAGACTTTGGAGCGCAATCTGCGCTGAGGTCTTTTGACCAATGGCACGCGTCTGTCTGGCGTCGCCCGGAAGCGATCGAAACTAATCCCGACCACATACTCGGTAAGCCCGATCTCGGGGGTGTCAAATCGGAAAGCATTACAACCAAGCGCCGGGAGTGGTGAGATGGCGGGAGTAGCGTGTACACTCGTGGGTTAAAGTCCTAGATGCACGTGGGTTAGATTCCCCATTTGTGAGGTGTCTTGTGCTCTCGGGTGGCGTGGGGCCGCCGGTTCCGTTTTGAGTATCAAGAAAGGGTTGATATATGCAAGCTTAAAGTGCTACATATGTCCAAGAAGGTGTGGAAAAAACTCCCAATTTGGGTTAATCGATTTCGAAAAATCGCCGTGCTTCTCGGATATGGAGACTTGGTTTCCCCTTACATCATAGATTAATTATGGAACTATGAAGAGATGGAATAAGTGAAGGAATATCCAAGAAGTGTGTGCTCTAGTGTAAGATCACCTAGAGTAGGTGAGAAACTTAATTGAGATTAAAATATTGTAAAGTAAGGATTCACTTTTAGTAAGCTTTTGTTTTGCAAAAGAATTCTTGACCCTTGCTAAAAGCCTTACCTTGAGATCCTATTAGACCGGCATTCACGAGTCTTCTCCTATTTTTCTTTAGTCGGGTAAGACTTGTTGAGTACTCCGTACCCATGTTGGGGTTTGTTAACCCATGTTGCGGGACCAGGTAGTCATATGCGCGCGAGGACGTGTTGCATAAACCGATCCATCGAATAAATGGGTAAAAGTAATATAAGTCTTCATTTGTGAAGATGAATGAATAGTGTCTTTTTTAGTGTAAAATAGGCGTTATGCGCTCGGGCTACTTATATATTGTAAATATTGAATAAACTTGTTTTGAATAAATCAAACACTCTAACATCCTTGGAGCCAAAGACACTCCCTAATTAGTACATCTGGGACCTAACTTCGATTCTTGGGTGAGATTGAGAGAGATTGAAGTGCATTTGCTTGATTGCTTGCATCTAGAGGCACTTCATCCTTGGAGGAGCTGAATCGACTTCAAAGGGATTTCGTTTCTCTTGGGAATTTGCTTGGTTCCCTAGCGGCTTGGAGTTTGAGGAGGTGTTGAGCTCGAGTGGAGCTTGTTCGAGGCCACACCGGATTCTTGGGGACTTGTGAGGGGTTGAGCCTCACCCCGCGGGAGATTCGTGAAAGGCATCACTAGTGGATTGCTCGTGGCTTGTGGATCCTCTCTTGTGAGTGTTCCATTGAGCTCCCACCGTGGGATTTGGCACCGGCCATTAAGCTTGTGGAACATCAAGTGGGTGCATCGCCACAACGAGGAGTAGCGTGTCGGCAAACACGTGAACTTCGGTAAAAAATCATCGTGTCAATTGTTTGAGCTCGTTGGAGATTTCTTGTTGATCACGGTGATTGGGTTCATCCTCTACACTCCTTGGTGGTATTGTATTCTAGCTCACCTTGCATTACTTTGCTAGTTTACTTTGTGTAGCTTGATTAGTTTGCTTAGTTTGCTTAGCCCCTAGTTGAAGAACTAGTTAGTGAAATTCGATCACCTAGGAGTAACCTTGCAACCTAGCTATTGTGTGTATCTAGAGATTATAGAATTACTAGAATTGCTAGGAGGCTTGCATAGCTAGTGAGAAACATTGCTTTATTACTACGCCATCTTATTTACCGACCGCCTTGTTAAGTGTTGTTGTAAGAAAATTTTTTATAGGCTATTCACCCCCTCTAGCCATTAGGACCTTTCGTGTCCTCTCGCTCTATACTCATCTCTACTTTTCTTCCACCCAGTGCGGCGAGCCATTTATATATCTTCTTTAGTTACATTTTCACTGTCGTCATCTAGCAACTAGTCTTAATCAAACCAAAAACATATATAGTCGTATAGAATTCTAAAATCCGCATTCTATCTGTGGAAAAAAAAAATCTCTAATGCTAGCTTCTTAGATTTTTGTATATATATATATGTATGTGTTGAAATATAATGCTCTAAAATCCTAGGATGCTTGGATAACATTCTACATATAGTATTTAAAGATTTTTCGAATTCGGATGATTCTTATATTTGGATCCAAAGGCGACCTTAATAACTAATGCAAGCATGTTTATCTATGGACATGCAAATAGATATAATTTCATGAGTGTAAGAGCGTCCGCAATGGTAATAATTAGTACCGCCACGTAGTATCTTTGATGTGGAAGTGAGAGACAACAATAAAGACTATTTTATATAATTGGACTTGTTCAAACCGTGGTTTCTAACGTGGGGTAGAGATCTCCGCCGGGGCGTTGCCCCGGGGAGGGTGTATGATCTTTTGCTAAGTATAGAATATTCAATAATAAATGACAATAACTTTCATTCACCAACCAACAACATGAAGCACTCGCCCCCCTATTTATAGTTTACAGACAAGTAGGAGTGCTAAGTTACAATTCTACCCCTCCGAGATACTTGGTATATTCCATATTCGGTCTTCGTTGTCGTGGGGGCTTTTACTTCCTCTCATGTCTTGAACCGCCTTTGCTCTTGGGCCTCTGTTCGGCCCATTTAAGGCTCGACTCCCTCCTTTGGTCCACGGCGGTATCTCCTCGGGGGCCGACCCTGCCCCTGTCGGTCCGCTTGACTCCTAGGTCTTCGGCCGGGCCCGTCCGAGCAGGCCGGGACTTGCGACCATGGCGCCGACGGAGACCTCCACATCCTCTGCGCGGCCGGCAGATGGAGCTCAGCCGAGCGGCCGGTGGTAACATCTCGCTAGTTTCGCGTCATCGCGTGCACGCCTCCGCGAACTCTTGTAAAGGTAAACACATGACTAACCGAAAAGATTAGTAACCCTCCGCACCGAGCACATCTTCGCGCGCCAGCTGGCCTCTTGGGCAACACCTCCGCCGGGTGCCGGGGGCCATGTCCCAACAGGACCCACATGCTTCTCTTACATATTGTTGGGCTACGTGAAATAGTCTAGCTACTTGTATGTAGCTAGTGACTACTCTCTCTTACTTTTTTTTCTTGCCACGTCACATATAGATAGCCAAATAGCTAACCATAGCTAACCATTGCGGACGCCCCAAGTCATAAACATTAAATATTGTCTTGTAATTTTTTTTTCATTGAGTACATGTAATATAGGCTTATTACTACTTTCGGACCGGAAGGAGGAGGATCAATAACATGGAGCAATTAATCCATCCACCCTCATGACTGGTGGAACAGTTAATGCATAGTTTTCTTATTCTATTTTTGGTATTTTTTTACTGTTTAGGGGGGCGGAACAAATTGTTTTCTACTCCGTCCGTTCTAAATTGTAGTTCACTTTAGCTTTTCTAGATATATATTGCTTTTGCTATGCATCTAGTTATACACTATGTCTAGATTCATAGTAAAAGCAATGTATTTAGAAAAGCTAAAATGAACTGTAATTTGGAACGAGGAAGTACCACCTACCTCAACAATTCTTTCCTTCTATTTTTTTTTTTTTAAATAGGACTACTTGGTGTCCGGAACATCAAATTGACGGTGGCATGCAAAAAGGTTCCTCGGGGAAAAGGAAACAAGTCGTCGGAGCAATATATTAGGGCCCAGCACCGGTTTGGACCATCGGCAGGCTGCAAGGAGCTCAAGGGGCTTCGGTTGGAGCTGCAGTTTGGTTTCATGGCCTGCGGATTTCCTTTACAGAGCTCAAGGCCCAATAACCGATCCGTCTCCCGGCTCAGCCCGCCCAACAACTTCTTTGCTGTCAGCCCAACAGCTTCCTCGTCCCCGGTCCAGAGACTTGTATTAGACACATCGGATTCTTCTGAAACCAAACGCGTCACCCTTTCCCGTGTCAGATTCTAGTGTTTGGTGCTCACAACTCGGGCATAAATCTTTCAACACGGCTGTTTTTGCAGCGATCAATGGCACCAGGTCCGATTTCAAGTCTGAACTGGTGATGAAAATTCAGAGTTTCAGACAGTACAAGACAAGACTGAATAGCTGGAATTCTCAACTGCTGCTGGCTGCTGCAGCACAACATAATCTTCCAAAGAATTATTATAGGTCGTAGGTTCTTTTTTTTTTTCTTGGCAATAGGTCGTAGGTTCTAGATGGCCAGTTTTATAGCTAGCTTTCCGGACAGTATACTTACTGCAACAAAAAGTACTGTATTACAGAAACTACTCTTGCCGTACCAATGGATAACAAAATATCACGTCGTAGGTAGAGAATGAAATCTAACGGGAAAACAATGTATAAAGGGGAAAAATGGAGACAGTCATGTCTTTATTCAGCACGAATGCAGTGACTCAGTGAGGAATCAACTAATCAACAAGTCGATCGATGAATAAGCTCCCTCACGGCCGGAAGAACAAATCACAAATGGACAAAAGGCTGCTCTGATCGATCGAGCCGAGCCACCAATGCAACAACACAAAACCCGCTGAAATTCCTACACACACCAACGGTTGCACCGGCCGATCAAACGGCGAAACCGGCGACGACAAGGGCGGCGACAGCGAAACCAGCGACGACGCCAGCCGATCCCCGCGGCGACGCAGCCGCCTCTCCGGGCACGGACGACGGCGTCGTCTTGGACCCGGTGGCGGGTGTCGTCGTCGGCGTCGATCCGGCCGGCGAGGTCACTGGCGCTCCGGCGCCGCTGCCCTTGCAGTTGCTGATGTCGGGCGTCTTGACGTTGCACGCGTCGGGGAGTCCCAGCGCGCGGGTGCGGTTGACGGTGAGCCCCAGCGACGCGGGGTCCGCGCTCAGCGCCACGCACAGGCACTGCGGGTTGGACTGCACCACGTTGCCCAGCTGCGAGCAGCACGACGCCGACACCGTCGATGTGTTTCCCGAGATGTAGTTCAGGCACGGCGACAGGCTCACCAGCACCGTCGTGCACGACGACTGCGCCGACGCGCCGCCGGCAAGTAGGACTGCGAGCACCACTGCCGACGCCGCCAGGGTGGCCACCGCTCTCGCCGCCATCGTTTCTTGGTCGTCCTCCCTAGCTCTCGACTTGCTGCGTCGATCTCGCTCTGTTGCTCCGGCTTGGTGGTGTGGTGTGTGATCTTTCTGAGTCAGTGAACCTGGCTGGGGATTGCGAGTGGTTTTATAGGTGGTTTTCTTGATGTGGTGGTGTGGAATGGACTTGGAGAAACTTGGAGAAGAAGAGGACAGAGAGACAGGTAGGGTGGTGGTTAAGCAGGTGAGCTGAACTTTCCAACTCCTGCAAAGGAAAATGGTTTCCGTGGTGGAGTTGTTATGCTATTATATGCTGCAGCAGCCACTAGCAATTGAGAATTCCAGAAACTAATCAGAATGGGTTGAATTCAGCTATGCAGTCTTGTCTTGTGATGTCTGAAACTCTGAATTTTCATCACCAATTCAGTTCAGACTTGAAATCAGACCAGGTGCCATTGATCTATCTCTGCACAGCCGTGTTGGTGTTGCAAGGCACAAGCAACGGACGTGTGTCACTGCCAACGACCATCGTCGAACACTACTGACGGGAAGGATCGAACTGGTTGGTGTGACTGGTAAACAACGCTGGATTGATCTTGTTCCAGACTGAAATCGACAGAATTTTAGCTTCTAGACATGAGTTGCGTGAAGAGCAAGTGCTTTGAATTTTACACTTGTTTCTTTCTTCTTTTCCTGGGACAACAAATCAACAATTGTCGTCAACTTTTTTAAATAATAAAGAGCGGAAAAACGGTGACCTACTCACATGCATAACACAATACTCGGACGGCTTTAAGAGGCCAAAGTTGAAACGAGCTTTCGTTTCAGAAAAAGAAGAAAAAGCTGAAACGAACTCGCATATCATTGGTGATGAACTTTGGATGTTCCATAAAGCTATTGTTGATTAGATTTCTTTTTCAGCCATTCAGTCCTGCTCCTAATCCTAACAAACTGTTAGAAGTAATCCTTGTGTTTAGGGCTAGTATTCTATGGGAGTAATCTGCTGCAGGTTCTAGTCCTTAAGTTACTTGGCATGTAAGCCAAGGACAGCTAGTAGTGGTAGTAAAATTGGGCTTTTGCTGTGTACAAATTTGTTCTCACCAAAGCATGTTAGTTGTTGACAAAGCAGGGTAGAAGTAGTCAAATTAGAGTTTGCTTGTGTATGGCTGTTCACAGCTGCTAGGAGTAGCATGTCTATATATATGTATGCATATGTGATGAAATAAAGTAGTTCATTTTGCCACAAACCACAAGAGTTTCAGGTTTCAGCCCAAAGCTGAAACCGTGAGCAGTGTGTGAGGGCGTAAAGAGCTCCCCGCTCTTCTTCTACCCGGATCGGGGAGGAGGGAGAGAGCAGCGGTGAGCAGGTTGCTCACCTTGGTTCTTGGTCCAAATGACTAACAAGTGGTATCGGAGCCGCATAACGTCGGCTGCAGCCCCGCTGCTAAGCGATGGCGGGCGGTGAAGATTCCCCCGACATCCGGTGGCAAGAAGACGGAGGTGTCCGGGATGGAGACGGCCTCGGGGGTCTTGAAGGAGGTGGTGATCCGAACGGTGCGAGAGATGAGCGGGCGGGAGGGGCCACAACTCACCCGCACCAACCACGGGCGAGTGGTCGGTGCCGATGAAGTGGAAGCTCGAGCTCGCAAGCTCGACGGCCGTGCGTAAGGGCACCGACAACGCAGGACGACGAGGTCTTGGCCATGGAGGCCCCGCTGCTCGCCCACGCCGCCGGAGTTCCATGAAGCCATCGGAGGCAAGGATACGGCGAAGGAAGCATGGGACATGCTTGCGTTGTTCCGCATCGGCTCGGATCGAGCCAAGAGGGCGAAGGCGCAGCAGCTGCGGAAGGAATTCGACGACATCAAGTTCCGCCACGGTGAGACCGTGGAGGAGTTCGCGCTCGACTCCGATCGGTGAGTGAGCCGGGCGACGCTCGGGAAGAAGGTGGATGAGGAAGACGCCGTGTGTAAGCCGCTCAAGGTCGGCGCCAGCTTAAGTACTGACCTGGATGGCCCTCACCATCGAGACCACGCCTGACCTGGACAAGGTCTCGCTGGAGGACGTGGTTGGGCGACTCGGCTGTCGGAGGGACGGCTCGACACGCCGCTTGAGCGGAAGGAGGAGGGCGGCAAGCTGCTGCTCACAGAGGAGGAATGGGCTGCGCGCATGAAGGAGAAGCGGCGGTCGGGGGAAGGTTCCTCCGGCCGCGGTGGGTAACGCCGGCCCGGGCGACAAAGGGGCGGAAAGCCCAAGGCCAAGGGGAAGAAGAAGGCCTACGACCCTAACGCCTGCCGCAAGTGCGGCAAGACGGGGCACTGGGCAAAGGAGTGCCCAACGCGCAAGCTGGAGAAGAAGGAGGAGGCGCATTTGGCGGAGGAGAGCGACGATGAGCACGCGCTGCTCATGGCTTCTTACTGCAGTTTGCAGGGCGAAGCAAAGGAGGTGCAGGAAGAGGAGTTGCGTCCGCGGGATCCGGTCCACCTTGATGAGCCACGAGCTGAAGTCCACCTCGGCACAGAGGGGAACGGCGCGAGAGGTGGCCCCGGACTCGGAGCCAGCAATCACATGACGGGCTCCAGGGCTGCCTTCTCCGAGCTTGACAACGGCTTCACCGGCAAGGTCAAGTTCGGCGACGGCACGCGGGTGGACATCCGCGGTCGAGGAACCGTCGTCTTCAGGTGCAAGAACGGGGAGCAACGTGCGTTGACGGAGGTCTACTTCATTCCCCAACTGCGCTCGAGCATCGTCAGCTTGGGGCAGCTGGATGAGCGCGGGTCGGAGGTGCTGATCCGCGACGGTGTGTTGCGGATTCGGGACCGGGAACGGCGGCTCCTCGCCAAGGTCACGCGCTCCCGCAACCGGCTCTACCTTCTGGACTTGAGGGTGGAGCATCCAACCCGCTGGGCGGGCGAAGGAGGAGGAGCCCGGCTCGCACGCGCACTGGCCACCTAAGCTTCGACGCTCTGGGCCGGCTGGAGAAGATGGTGCGGGGCCTACCGCACATCAACCGCCCCGGCGAGCTGTGTGACAGCTGCCTGGCGGGGAAACAGCGGAGGCTGCCGTTTCCCAAGGCAACGAAATTTCGCGCGGCAGAGAAGCTCGAGCTGGTCCACGGGGACCTTTGCGGGCCCATTTCGCCAGCGACACACGGCGGGAGGAGGTATTTCCTCCTGCTCGTGGACGACTGCAGTCGCTACATGTGGCTGCAGCTCCTGACGAGCAAGAGCGACGCAGCGGAGGCCATCAAGCACTTCAAGGCGCGGGCAGAGGCGGAGTCGGGGAAGCAGCTGCGAGTGCTGCGGACTGATCGCGGCGGCGAATTCACGGCGGTGGAGTTCGCCGAGTACTGCGCCGAGGAAGGAGTGGGCCGCCATCTCACAGCGCCTTACTCGCCGCAGCAGAACGGCGTGGTGGAGCGCCGGAATCAGACCATTGTGGGTATGACAAGGTCCATGATGAAGGCGAAGGGGATGCCAGCGGCGTTTTGGGGTGAGGCGGTCAGCACCGCCGTGTTCATCCTCAACCGGTCGCCGACCAAGGCTCTGAAGGGGATGACGCCGTACGAGGCATGGCACGGGCGCAAGCCTAATGTCTCGTACCTGCGCACCTTCGGCTGCATCGGCCATGTGAAGGCCACCAAGCCGGGCCTCGGCAAGCTGGAGGACAGGAGCACCCGCATGGTGTTCCTAGGCTACGAGGACGGATCCAAGGCGTATCGCCTCTATGATCCGGCCAGCGGCAAGGTGGTAGTGTCCCGGGACGTCATCTTCGACGAGGCGGCGTCGTGGAGTTGGGACGGGCCGAAAGCAGGGGAAGAGCAAGGCGGCGGGCTCTGCGACTCGTTCATCGTGGAGCAGTTAGTGATCCATGGCCACGGCGAGGCTATGGAAGCGCCGGTGACCGGGGAAGCTCAGGCGGAGGAACCTGCAGCGGCAGAGGTGGTGGAGCCACCCAGTCCAGCCGGGGCGGGGTTCTCTGGCTCGCCGGGGCCAATGACGGAGCAGTCCCCTGTTTCGCCACAACAGGGGACACCGGCGGCAACAATTGAGTACGCCACCCCACCCTCCAACGTCTCGGAGTTCGTGGACGCATTCCACGAAGGGGAGGAGGTGCGATTCCGCCGCATGGAAAATGTCGTGGGTGATGCGGCGGTGCCCGGATTGGCGGCACGGGTACTCGACGACGATCCCACTCTGCTTCTGATGAGTGCAGAGGAGCCGGCCACGTTTGCCGTCGCGGAGCGTGACGCGGCGTGGCGGAAGGCAATGCTGGAGGAGATGCAGGCGATAGAGGCCAATAAGACCTGGGAGTTGGTCGATCCGCCGGCGGGTTGCCGGCCGATCGGACTTAAGTGGGTCTTCAAGGTCAAGCGTGACGAGCGTGGTGCCGTGGTGAAGCACAAGGCGCGGCTCGTGGCCCGTGGTTTCGTGCAGCGCGAGGGGATCGACTTCGAGGAGGTCTTCGCGCCGGTGGCACGCATGGAGTCGGTGCGGCTCCTCCTCGCGCTTGCAGCGGCCAAAGACTGGCAAGTCCATCACCTCGATTTCAAGTCCGCCTTCCTCAACGGCGACTTGGCGGAGCGATCTTCGTCAGCGGCGCCGGGCCGTCGTCAAGGGAGCGGAGCACAAGGTGCTACGACGCGCAAAGGCGTTATGCGACTACGCCAGGCACCGCGGGCGTGGAACGCCAAGCTTGACGCCACCATGACGGAGCTTGGGTTCACGCGGTGTGCCACGGAGCATGCCTTGTACACCCGCCGACGGGGGAAGGAGCATCTCATCGTCGGGGTGTGCGTGGGCGACCTCATCGTCGTCCCGGGGCACGGCGCAGACATTGCCGGCTTTAGGAGGAAATGGCCGCCAGGTTGGGATGGCGACCTAGGTGTGTTGTCCTACTACCTCGGCATTGAGGTAAAGCGAGGGGGAGGACGCCATCGAGGCTTGGGCAGCGGGCTTACGCACAAAAAGTCGCTCGAGCGGGCGGGCATGGCAGGCGCAAAGGCGGTGGCGACGCCAATGGAGGAGCGCATCAAGCTCTCAAAGGAGAGCACGGCGGCGAAGGTGGACGCGACGCTCTACCGGAGTATCGTTGGCGGACTGCGTTGGCTCACACACGCGGCCGGACATCGCCGCGATCGGTTATGTGAGCCGGTTCATGGAGGATCCGAGGAGGATCACCGGATGGCAGTCAAGCGACTTCTTCGCTACATCCAAGGGACGGTGGAGATGGGGATCGTCTTTCCCAAAGCGTGGCGGGCTGCAGCTGACGGCGTTCAGCGAGGCGCCGAAAGCCAGGATGGTGAGCCGGGGCTCACGGCGTTCACGACGGACATGGCGGCGCGATATGGATGGGCGGCGGCAGCACCTCTGGCGTGTTGCGTCTTCCTCGGCGGAGCGCCGATCGCCGGGCGATCACTGAAGCAAAAGATGGTGGCTTTGTCTACGTGCGAGGAAGTGCGTACGGCTGCGGCTTCCGCAGCATGCCGTGGTCGGCTCGCCGGCTGTTGGGTGAGCTCACGGCGTTGAGGTTCGCCCACCGCGCTCAAGGTGGACAACAAGCCGGCCATTGCACCGGCAAAGAACCCGGTGCTCCACGACAGAGCAAGCACATCGACGTGAAGTTCCATTTCGCCCGGGATTGCGTCGATGGAGGACAACTAGTCATCGAGTTCATCGAGACCGGGCGACAACTTGGCGATATCCTCACCAAGTCACTTTCGGACGCCCCAGGTTCATGGAGCTCAGAGGTTTGATTGGCATGGTGGAGATCAAGGGCTAAATAGCAAGGATTAGGGGAAGAATGTTAGAAGTAATCCTTGTGTTTAGGGCTAGTATTCTATGGGAGTAATCTGCTGCAGGTTCTAGTCCTTAAGTTACTTGGCATGTAAGCCAAGGACAGCTAGTAGTGGTAGTAAAATTGGGCTTTTCTTTGTGTACAAAGCTGTTCTCGGCTCAAAGCATGTTAGTTGTTGACAGAGGTAGAAGTAGTCAAATTAGAGTTTGCTTGTGTATGGCTGTTCACAGCTGCTAGGAGTAGCATGTCTATATATATGTATGCATATGTGATGAAATAAAGTAGTTCATTTTGCCACAAACCACAAGAGTTTCAGGTTTCAGCCCAAGCTGAAACCGTGAGCAGTGTGTGTGTGGGGGCAGAAAGAGCTCCTACTCTTCTTCTACCTGGATCAGGGAGGAGGGAGAGAGCAGCGGTGAGCAGGTTGCTCACCTTGGTTGCTGGTCCAGCGACTAACACAAACACCAACATACACAAAAATGGATGCAGACACCGGTGATTTGGGAAGATGCACGCGAAATGGATGCAGAGTTGCATTGCATCCTTGCTTGTTTTCTGCAGGTCGGTTGTCCTGTCCCTTCTCTTATCTTGCTCAGTCAAAAGTTGTTTTGCAGTGGTTAAGAAATGTCGGTTAGCCGACGGTACCTTTGGGTTTGAGTAGCAGTATTCGCTTTGTTCTTGTGTGTGCAACCACCCCATGTGTCATGCACTGATGCGCTGTGTATCAACTGATTCAGACCGTACCTGACGACATCTCTGCGTTGCGTGTTCAGAAAAGTTTTCAGCTTCATTTCTCACTGCATTTCATATAAATTATAACATCAGCAGCAAATTTTAAAAGACATGTTTTACAAGTTCAAAAGATATATAGGACCGATGGATAATAATCAAAATTAATTATCTTCTCTCTTTTATTTGTTCATTTACCAATTTTGTCTTCCTCAACTGCCCTACTACTTTACATATACCTGAGCAAAAGTAGCCCGGCCCGACCCGCCCCGTAGGCACTGGCGGAGCCAGGAATCTGTGGCTGGGTATGCCAAATGCCAAAAAATTGAAACAAAAATATGGTGGATGAAAAGTTATAACGGTTTATCGAATCCATAATAATGACCAAAGTACAAGTTTGATACATAAATATTACAAAACAGTTACAATTACTACAATATAACTCTACGATCCCCTTGTTGGAAAAGATTGATGATATCCTCATCTTTCACTTGACTGAAGAATTCTCTCTCATTAAATGTAACCAAGCAATTGTTCAAATATTCATCACCCATTTTTTTCCTTTGCTTGTTCTTCACATAATTCATTGTGGAAAACACTCTTTCAACACTAGCAGTGGCTACAGAAAGAATTAGCACCAACTTAAGAAGCTTGCAAACATATTTTGAGCGGGAGTGGGGAGGGGACGGAAGAGAGGAGGAAATCGCCTACCTCTGCAGTGCCGCGGTGGACGGGGGTGGACGGCCGGGTGCCGCCTCCCGGCTTCCACCCTCCGGCCTCCCGCAGATGCCGAGATGAGATGCACCGCCCGGGAGCGCGCCGAAGTCGTAGCGACGGGACTCACGGAAGTGCCGGCGGCGGGAGTCACGACTCAGGGATTAGGACTACGGGAGGTGGCCTCTTGGCTGTTGGGCCTAAGCAAATGGGCTGTACGAGTCACCTCTTTGCCTTTTGCATCTTTTCTAATTAAAAAAATAAAGTATACATGTATACGTATTTATTTTTGTGCTAGAATCTTGGGTATTCCAAGGAATACCTGTGCATACCCCTTCGCGCCGCTGTGTTCGTGAGGCCCGGCCCGAGCCCGACAGGTTTTGGCCCGCCCATGAACCTTATCGACAGGGCACGGGCGAGATTTTGAAGCCCGATAAAATTTTTCTTGGCCCGAATTCGCCCGAAATACATTTTTAGCTATTTTGTAGTGTAAAATGCGCGGGTAGTCCGCCCGAACTTGGCCCGAAATACATTTTTAGCTATTTTGTAGTGTAAAATGCGCGGGTAGCCCGCCCAAACCGGGCCCGGCCCGATCCTGGCCCGAAAAAGCTAGGCCCGACTTGTCCAGTGGGATGTCATGGGCAGGATTTTTTTGGCCCGAAATAATTGGATTTTTTTCGGCCCGGCCCGAACCCGACCCGGCCCGAAAAATGCTCAGGTTTTATAGTAGTTCCAGCCTCTCCCTCGAGTTCCCAAGCTTCAAAGACGAAACTTAGCAGAGTTTTAAAGAAACGTTTTTTTTACACAAATTAGCTTGAATTTGTATTAAAAAAAAAATCTTAGAAAACTTTTATCTGGGACCGCATAATTATTTTTTGGGTTGAGTAATAGCAACATCACAAAAACTTGTTACGGTATACTACTACCATTTAGATACACAAACTCTGAAAACATATTTCGACATCATCAAACTCGTCCAGCAGGTAGGTACCCATGTCACACCTAGCAGCCTATGTGGCATGCAGCGTGATGACATGGACACCGATCCATGGGGTCAACATGTTCACCTTGTTTCTCATCTCCTTTTTCCTGTGTTCTCTCTCTATATGCAGATTTGCAGATTTTTTTTTTTTTTTTTTTGAGGCGAAGATTTCGGCGATGCTTTGCGGATGTCTCCACCGCTCACCATTGACCGTGATCAAGGATGAGGCCCATATGAGTGGTGGGCACAAACTTTATGTGGATGACATGTGGACCCAAAGGGTAGGTGTCAAGGTTTGGCCATGCCACGTAGGGATTAAGGTGCTAACTCAGGTAGCATGAACCCAACGCGGCAAGGTGTGCCATTTGACGAGGTTAGTGACCCAAGTGACATAGCACGATAAGTTTACTGACCAATGGCGTATTTAACTTGCATACATAAAATCTATAAAGTTATATTTTTCACTTTTCCTATCCGGTCTTTTCGCAAGATTTTTCTTTCCTCTCGCCTTGCAACGTGTGGTGGCGACGGCGTGGGCGCTGGATTCCATGCGGCGAAGGCGACGCCAGCCGCAATTTCGTTGTCGGGTTCGATTTCTCGCTCGGGTCCCGAAATGCATCCAGCCGCCCGCTAACACACCGCCAGGGCGCCGCTTCGGCCCCACCATCGCCTCCCTTGTCTCTCCCTCCCATTCTCTCCTCTCGCACTCCCAAGTGCTAGATCTGCCGGCTCCTCCATCTCCTCCTCCTCCGGTTCCTAGCTGCATCGCGGGCGCGTGGAGCACCGGCTGCTGTGGCGCTTTGCTCGGTGCATCCCCTTCTCCGCTTCGGCACCAATGCCCCCCGGTGGAGCAGCGCCATGCGCAGCAGCGTGAGTGGAGCAGCGCACGGGGCCCGCGGCGTTGGAGGCGTGACGCGGCGGCCCAATCCCCGGCGGCGGCAGCTCCCGGGCAGTCCTCAACGAGGATCCTCCGTGTGTGGTCGATTACGTGTTACCTTCCTTTCTCTTTTTGTTGATGCACGAATCAAATCCCTTTCTGGATGTGTGCTCGATTAGCTCGATTGGTAGCTCGAGGAGGTCACGGGGTTAGGGATTGGTGGTATTTGGTTTGCATATTTGCAGGGGTGTTCTGTGGTATAGGGATGAGTGAGTTTTTTCGTTGTTTGGGTACTGTAATTTGGGGATCCAGTGTTAGGGTTACTGTTTGGGTTGTTCGATGTGTCAATGCTACACTAGCACTGCATCTGTGTTACCTTCTTCAGCATTATAAGACTAGTTTGAAAGGGTATTATAAACACTTAAAAAGACAACAGCGGTGACATCCTGTTCGGAGTTGTTTCGATCAGAGAGAAATAGCCAAGTTCCCTTTGCTCTACCGCCTACAGTTGTGTCCGAGAATTGAACGTGGATGATGTTAATAACAGAACTAACATCATCAAATATCTGCGCCTTCTGTCGGACGGACATTTGATCCTGTCCCCATGGCGCGCTTCCTCTACGAGCTCTGCTGGGCGATCGTAAGCTTGCGACAGTTCTGAGTGCTGCTTGATTAGGTTTTACTCCGCCCGATGTTCCTTCTGTGCTGATTGGGTGACTGGGCGGGTTGGGCTGCGCAGGTGCTGGGCGACTTGCCGCCGTAGAAGAGCTGGGTGGCGCTGGAGTCGGTGGTGTTTGTGGAGGAGGCACGGCGGGAGGAGGAGCTCGGCTCCATGCTCGCTGATATCATCGCTCACCTAGGGCAGGATGTGAGTATACGCAACTGGTCCTGATGCCAATGTTGCGGCTAGCGAGTTTGTTCCGTGGTGTCTGGTGTGTATTTGATTAGTTAACTTTCTCAGTCTGGGATTGTATTAGGTGTTTTGTTAATGTGTGTATGAACTGAATTGGCCACTTCGTAGTGTGTGCATTGCTTGCTGTGCTAGCTGGATCGACAATATAGTGAATTGTTTCATGCTTTGAACAGCTTTGCAGTGAGATTGGATGGGATGTGTTAGCTATGGGCACATGTTAGGCTATCGCTTTTACTATTCTTTCATGTACTATGAGTGTTGTTGCGATAAAAAAAGTTTCAGCTGAAGTTGTCACATAAACAAATTCAAACAATGCTGTTCTAGGTTAGTACTTAGGTACCACTTTTTGGTAGACCAGAAATGAAACAGAAAATTTTTAGGAAAATCTAATATGACATGACCTAGTTAGCAGCCTTTGTACACATGGATGTTCATTTTACCAGCAGTAGATAACTTTTTTTTTTGTGTTGTGATCATGTGCAGTCGTGCAGACTTTTGATAAGCTTCTATGGTAACTGGAGAAAGCTTCTTCAGATAATGAAGCTTATTAAGGGTCAAAAGTTCATGCATATCTTTTTGTTTCTGCTTATGTGATTAAAAACTGAACACTTGTGGCACTAAATGTTCTTTTTGGCACGATTTATCCAAAAGTGAACTATTCTAGGTGCATACCAGTTACCAAAAAAATAGATTAGCCTTGAGGTGTCTTTAAGTTCTGTTTCGATGCATTTCTTTGAACTAAAAGGTGGACAATAGAGATGTCACTGTATAAATGCAAATGATACTATTCACTGTACTTGACCGTTTACCATTTACCATAATCTAATCTAAATGTCTTCTTGCCTCTGTTGCTTTGTTATCTATCTGCTGTAATTTGGTCATTAGACTTTGACCCATGATTCACTGCTTTTACCTGACATAAACTTTGGCACCTATTCTTTTCTTGGATAAATTGTTCTCCTTGTGTTTAGGTTTAGTGGCATTCCTCTAATAGTATTTAATCAGGCTAACTTACTTCAACATGCAGATTACAATCGCTGGGGAATATCGCAGCCGTCTTGTTAAAATGGTAATAAGCTAGGCATGGCTTCTAAAGCAAATGAAACAATTTGTACTTCAATGTTTACTTTCCTTTTGATTCAAAAAATGGGACCGCTTATTGATTTCTATTTGAACACTCATCTTGCAGACTAAGTCATTTGTGGAGTACTTGATTACTGCACCTAAGCTTCTGCAAGAGCCATGTGAAGTGAGTTTTTTATTCCTGCTGGCATCAATTTAAGATAAAGCTGATACATGCTTTCTATTTCCTCTACCGATGGACTTGAAGGAAGATTTCCTTTGGGAGGTTGAACAAAGTAAGCTAAAAGGCCAGGATTTAAAATCTAAGGAGGTATGGATAATGTGTTGATTTGTCAATCTATCATGCGCATTAAGTCATGGTGTTTTATGCTGGCATCTTATTGTGGGCACACATTTACCATGATATATTCATAGTATACTTATTCTTTTTCTCATACACTTTCACATCCTTAGCTTTCCCCCATTATCATGGTCCTCGAGTGAATTTCTTTTGCCTCATGTTATTTGGTGAATTATTTTTTTTCTTTTAACATTAACTATATGATTGATTAATGATTGCTTTAAGTAATTGGTAACAGGTTAGGGTCAACACACGGCTTCTTTACCAGCAAACTAAATTCAACCTCTTACAGGAGGAAAGTGAGGGCTATGCCAAGTTGGTATGTATATCTACTTGTCCTTTTGTGTTCTTTTTTGGTTTCTGTATTGATTTTAGAGCGGCAGCATTGATTGGGCCATCCCTATAAAACATTGAATGACACCCTTCTTAACCACCATGTTGACTAATCTATTACGAAAAAATGGATCAGTTTTTACGGTTCTTTTTCTGCAATACCTTGATGTGGCATGAACGTGAAAGAGGTTCAAGAAACCGTTTTCTTTCTATAAGGGCTAAAATATACACTGGTGCTTTAGTTGACTAGTTTAATACTTTAATGCCCGCTGATTATTGAATGGTAGTTGATGGTTTGTCTGCCATACTGCCTTGTCCATCTGGCTTGTATCCATGTCTGAAATAACATGCTTGGCTCTTGTACTAGCCTGATCGAACTCTGCCACAGCACATGTTGCGCCTTGAGTGTCGTGACTGGTATGTATGATTACTCTTGTGGCCTCTGCTGTTCTGTTTTGTCACAAACCATAGGGTGAGGGGGGAAATGAGAAGCTGCGACAATCCATATGCTGTAGTAAGAACTAGTTTCTTAGGCCGAGGTCAAAATTTGGTAAAGTATCATTTCTTACATCCCCCCCAGAGTTTCTTAGAGACGCCAGAGGGTTCTGAACCTACCAACGACCTGAAATTTTAGATTAGTACTCCCTTCATTCCAAATTATAAGACATTTTGGGATTTTTTTAGATGCATCGGTTGCTTTTCCTATGTTTCTAGACGTAGTATATACATCTTCCTCGCAAAAAGGATAGTGTGTGTGCATAACAAAAGCTATGTACATGGAAAATCTAAAATGTCTTATAATCTGGAATAGAGGGAGTAGCAAACAAGTGCACTGTTCATGTGTGCCCATTAAAGTAATAAGCACATATTGATGCTAAGGATTGGAAGTTAATATCAATACAGTAGGAAGCTATGAGTTTATAATTCCCAAAGCAACTGTTTGCGTTAGCTTCCGTCGCAAAAAAAAGTGTTAGCTTCTAGATGGCATATTCACCAATTTAATCACTTTGGAAAGAAATGCGGTGTGCTATGCTTATACAGCAGTACCATGTAACTGAATATTCCTTTTTGTAGAAGTGTCATATTACCTGATTGCACATTTATTAGTAGCGAATTGTACACTTCAAATATTGCAATTACTGTGTGTAACATGTGCAATACCTGTTATTTATAAATAATTTCATCACTATTGTTTGAAATAGTGATTTTGTTTATGCACCTCTTAAAATCTGTTAATTGTAATTTATGCTAACTGCATGCAGTAACAAAGCATAATGGGCTGTCAGTTGGGTGTTGATCTCTAAATTGCCGGTAAGCCATTGTCCATTGTCTTAAATTGTCGGTAAGCCATGTCTTTGTTGTCTTTGTTGGCCCCTTGTCCTTTTGAAAAACTTGTGTTGTTTCCTTCTTTTCAGGAACCATGAGGTAATCCGATGTGGTTGATGTGTGCCCCCAACTGCCAACAGTCAGAGCCAGTAGGGGCCAAGAGGGCTCAAGTGTTATGATGTTGTAAGTCTTAAAGAATGGCCCTATCTTATATATGCTATTGAGCACCATGATATGTGCTAGGGACAAGTGGCAGCAGTCGAGAGACATTCATTGTCTGCATGCTCCTATCCATGTGAATATACTACTGTAGATTATCCGAACATTGTAGTATCTCCTCAGGCCTATCCAAAGATCCACTAATGGATTAGTTGTTCTTGTCTATAGTAGTTGCAATGCTCGGTCCTATTAATATGTTTTATTCACGAAAAAACCAAATAAAACATTCGGGGACTTAATAATTGCAATCAAGCAATGCTATAAATTGCAAGTATTGAGCTTTGCAATTTTAGTTCGAGGATATGCAATATGTCCCTTTTTACTTTCGGGGATGACTATTAGTAAGGAAATCATTCTTGTACGAGAATCCTTCCAACTTTGTTGGCCTTGGGTGGTCTAGTGGGCTGTCCCTGCGTGATTTCTAGATCCGTCAAATTTGTTGAGCGTGGGTGCGAGCACTTGGTGTAGCTTATCGGGTTTATGATCTTTTACATGCACTATTGATACACTCTTACTACCGGGTGTGCTACACTCTTACTACAAGGTGTGTTGTACAAGTTGTGTCGGGTGGCGATAAACACTCCATAACCTTGTGCATACCTAGCCTCGGGAAGACTTAACCTGGTAGTATGATGTTAAACGTTAGTTTTGAAGCACTTCGCTGCTGCAGTTTTTGCTTGGGTAGATGTAACCTCCTCACTTCGCGATTGGAACCTATAAAGACCTTGAAGCACTTCGTAGTTTTTATTAAAAAAATCTGGTTCTTCCATTTCATGAAATCCTTGGATGTGGGCACAAAAAAAAAAAATTGTTAACTCAGAACCTTGTGTTATGTGTCGATGTTTTGTCCCCTCAGATTGTCCCTTGTAATAAAAACAAATTGTTTAAAAACCAGCAGGGACCCCGCGATACAAGACAACAAAGTACAAAATGACATCGCTTGATTCCCTATATGAACCTAGCGCCTGAAGGCGCATTGTGAAAGTAACACTTTCGCCGAGGCCGAAAGTGGGCGTTAGGCCCCTCGAGGCCGAGGTGAAGTCATCACGAGGGGACCGCGAATTGTGTTTGGATTGTCCCTTGTAGTTTATATTGTATTTTTTTGTTGATTGTGTTGTATAGTCGCTTGTCATGCCCCTTGTATTGTTCTCTATCCAATTGTCTTTATCTTGTATTTTGTCCTTTGTGCTAGTAAGTGTTGTTGATTGTACAATGGTGCATTTTCTTTTTGGCGACCAATCATTGTTTTATGACTATAAGCACCTAACTTTAGAGCTGAGAACTTGTTGTGTTGTTGTTTGTCACGCATGCATTCCTTGGACCGAGGTCGGTGCTTTCTATGTTGTGGAGATTGAAATGGAGCTTCTTTGTCATTAGTGAGTACCGCTAGCACCTGCTGATTTTTTGTTGAGCTTCCTGCCGCTAATTTAGTCATTGGGTGCAGTCAATTTGTATCATTTCTTACTTGAAACAAATATGCTATGCTGTTAGGAATGCCTACTGAGTGCAAATTGTAACAGTGTAAATTGCAAAATTAGTTAACCGCAATTTTAGTGATGACTATATGGAATTTTGATTGCTCTTGATCCTACATTGCATCGTGTTCGGTTGTGGCCCTCAACATGATACTGAGCCTATATTGTGCTTTGTCTCTTTTCAGGAACCAGTTTATGTGCTTAACTGGATGGGTTTCAGGTTTTGAGCTTCTAGGCATTCAAATGGACCTGCATGTTATTAGTGAGTCCCGATAGCACCTGCTCATGTTGTTTCATCTTTGCTGCTGCTAATTAACTCATGAGGAGCACCAGCTTTGATTTCCATTTTAGCTTGCCTTGTCTTGGCTTCTATATCAGTTTAATAACTGATCTAACTATGCATGTATACAAAAGTCTTAGGATATCCCTCACTGGGATGCTGAATTGAGTCTGAATTGCAAACTGTTGTAGTATAGATTGCAAAATTAGTTAACTGCAATTTTAGTGATGACTATATGGAATTTTGATTCCTACTGATCCTACATTGCATCTGTGTTCAGTTGTGGCCCTCAACATGAATATGACTACATATCAGACAAAGGACTAAGAGGACAAGCATTGACAGTAGCAACCGAGTGGAATCATACTGTGGGGTTCTGTTAAGAGAAGGAACCATGTGCAGTGTTCATAGATGGCCCTGGACAGATCGTACAGAGTACAAGGAAGGACAAGCCATAACAAAATCCCTAATCGCTAGAACCGTTGGGGATGAGGATGAACAAAGGACAAACAAGAACAGATAAGTGCACATACCAATCTTGTTCATCGATCCTCTTTTCCCTTCTTTTTGTTGATCTTCTTCTCCTTTTTTCTGTTGTAGATCCAGAGATCGGTGGTACAGGGAACGGCCTGTTCCCTTCGTGTAGTTTCTTTCTTGCTGGAGGGTTCAGGGGCATATCTGTAATAACTGTGTATTAAAACAGTCTGTTGGTAAACGGGTTCCAGTCTGTGATGTGGTGTCTGTTCGTAAACGGGTTAGATCTGAAATCTGTTAGTGTAGGTGGGCCTATTACTGTGGTGTGTACTCAGTTCTCAACTCAATTGGACTGGATGAGTAGTCTGACCGTTGGATTTGAAACGTACAGTCCAGGTTGTTGCAAGAAATCTTGGTCAAATTTCTTGTGAAAGAGATATAGCAAATCTCTATATTTTTGTAGTCTTAAAAAGGTATATTTTTATTTTATAATATTTTTTGAAGACTCTTGTACATATGTAAGATGAGTTTGTGAGTTGAAGACTGACCAACTTCATTTAATTGAAGCTAAAATACTCTTGTAGGTCCATATATGCATGTAAGGGCCTCTTCATCAGCACCCCCGGCGATCAAACTCCTGCCCAAAAGTCGTGTGCGTCGTGCTTGTGTAAATAAAGCTACGCATGAAACAGACTCTATGAGATTGCAGCGTCAAAAATTATTCAACCCATGCTCAAGAGCCAGCTGAAAGAATGCAATTTATATATATAATAATTCACACATACATACATACTACAATACTACTACAAATCTGTGAACCACACTCCATCTCTCATGCCAAACAATCAAGCACTACTACACATGCAAAACACTCCACCGTAACAAAAGAATTGAATCTTTTCACTGCACATCTAGCTACGTCACGGCCGCGCTGCGATCACACTAGCGCGGCCCCAACGGCGAGCAGCAGCACCAGCGCCGGCGCCATGGCGACGTGGCCTCTGGTTGTTCTCCCGGCGGAGCTGGGCAGCACCATCGGCCTCGTCTGCCCCTGGCTCACCGGCGCCGTCGCCGTGGGATCAACGGTAGTAGGCGCCGCCGGAGCTTCAGGCGTCGTCGTCGACCCGGCGGGCGTGGAGGGTGTGTCTGCGACGGGGCCTGCTGCAGCCGGCGTCTGAGCTGACGACGTGTCTGCATTCACACAGGCACGTACAGCAACGAGTTAGCTATAGCATCGTCATGCTGGCACTTTCAAGACACTAGAGCTCATGTGCGTACCTCGGCACTGCAGTGGGACGGACATGGAGTCGCACGCCTTGGGCAGGGACACGCCGACCGTGCGATTGACGGGGACGCCCGGCAGCAGCGGGACGGCGCCCGTGAGGACGAGGCACGCGCAGCCCGTGCTGGCGTTCACCAGCGCCGCCAGCGACCGGCAGCACTCCCGCGTCGGCGCAGACGACGGCCCGCCGTTGGTGCTGTTGGTCAGGTAGCTGAAGCACGGGGTGAAGCTGGTGAGCAGCGACGTCGTGCACGACGCCGCACCCGCCGGTGTCTGCCCCGACGCCATCGGCACCGCCGGACCCAGTAGCGCCGTCGTCGTCACCAGCGCGGCCGCCGCCAGTAGCCTCATCGTCGTCGTCGTCAGACTCATCAGCCCCATCGATGATCGATCGATCATCGATCTGCTGCTGTGTTCTTGGGCTAGTATTAAGCTGCTTTAATTCAAGACGAGAGTCGATCGATCGATCAGATCGTGTTGCTGCTTGCAGTTCGCTAATTGTTGCAAAAGTGCGTTGCATTTAAAGTGTGATGCATACTTCCATTGCGTCGATCATATGGTGCTGGTAGACGGTGGTAGTTAGGGAATCGGTTATGGTAGCTAACTACCTCAGCTAATTCCGTTTTCTGTAGTTGATCGATGGTACACGTACGTGTGACGGTCCGGGTAGGCAGGATTCGTCACCATCACATCCATCTGCCAGGGAAGACACGTGTGATGATCGATTGGCGAAAATGTTAGAGAGGTTAGCTTAGAGGCTTAGAGCTACTAGCTGATTTATACCATTGCTTAGAGTGGCATGGACCCAACACGTTCCTACATATTCGCAGTCGTATTTACACCGGCCACTTCGACGAGACTATTATACTAATATTAATTAAATGACATGTCCGGCAATACTTTTCATGTACCATTTCATACAAATCAATAAAAAATAATTTTTTTTTGGCGGGGGGGTGGGGAGGGGTTGGGTAAGGTAAGTAAAACCACTGAAGAGCTAGAACATGCATGATATCACTGCTGCAAAAACATTTCCACGTCGGGCGGCTAGAAAAGCCTATACCCTTCGTGTCACAAATAAACGCAATTATTTGAATTATACGAATCCTCTTTAACCATTCGTCTTATTAATTTTTTTTTTTGAAAATAATAAAATAAATAAATCATTATGAAAATATCTCTCTAACTAAAAAAAGTAAGTCATAACAAAATAAATAGTACTCCCTCCATCCCAAATTATAAGTCGTTTGACTTTTTTGGCTCCAAGTTTGACCATTCGTCTTATTCAAAAAATTTGCGCAAATACGAGTTAAATTTAAGTCATTCTTTAAAAACTTTTATTAATAAAGAAAGCCACAACAAAAGAAGTGATATTTTGCACAAATTTTTTGAATAAGACAGTGGTCAAATTTGTTGTCAAAAAAGTCAAACGACTTATAATTTGGGATGGAGGGAGTACTATTTATTAAAATTTTTTTGAATAAGATTTAACGGTCAAACGGGGAATCGATGAAGTCAAAGAATTGCGTTTATTTGTGAGACGGAGGGAGTATGTAAAGATTGTGGAGGTATCCATTCGCTCTTACAAATCGGCTCTTATATTTACAATTGTTTCTACAAATAGATTTTTAGAGGCCACTATTATTTTCCGCAATCAACGAAAGGAGTCATATCTTTAAACCATAATTTGGAAGTAATAAGTTTTTTTTTAAAAATAAATACTAACTTCATCCTAAATTATAAGACGTTTTCACAAGGTGAACGCCTGTGCGGGGTAAAAAAAAAAGAGTCAAACGATTTGTGAATTACGGTAAAAAATACCCGTAGTATTTTTTTAGTCAATTGATTTTAAATTTCTCCGACGAGGGCCCATTGGGGGCCCAAGAATAAATAAATTAGGCCCAGCATTAGTTTAAGCCCACAGTGGAAGTGCCTTTTCTCTTCTTTCTTCCCAAGACAGGAGTAACTGACACCCGTTCCTTTCCTTCTCTCCCAGTCGCCGCTCCGCAGTCGTCGCACGCCGCCGCCCGCCCGCCCGCCGAGCCGAGCGCCGGACTTGCCAGCTACTGCACACCCACGCACCCACCCGACGACCCGACGATGCTGCGCACCCATCTGTCGCCTGAGGCTTGGCGGCGGCCACTGCCGCAGCAGGCAGGAGCCCAAGATCAGAGCCCGCGCATTTCTTTCCATCGAGCCGTGACGAGATCCAGGATCCCAGGTGGGCAGCTTCGGTGCGGCGGCCTTGAACCGCGATGGCTGTCGTCATCGAGGAGCTCGTCGTCAGATTCACAGGTCAGTTAGCCCAGCTCGGGGTATCTGTATTATCTCCCAGCCATGGGAAGCTTGATTGCTTGAATCTGGCGAAAGCGACGGTGGGGCGCGACTTCCATGGTAGGTAGGGTACCTGTGGAGGATGTGGATGTGGAGCCGCGGTAGATAGCAGCTGAAAGACGGGATTGGGGACCCCGCGCGGGAACGGGGACGGGGAATGTTCGCGGGGACGAGGAGAGTACGGCGACAGTCTTACCCCCGGGAGACATTCCTTTCCCATTCTATGCCAATTTTCAACAAGGCATTCCCGTGTGTTCTCTGACACTAGATCTTCCTACCCACTTGATCATTCTAGATGCTAGAGCATTCTCCTAGACTCCTTTGGTTGCGAAACCCCTGTTTATTTCATTCATCCCTCCTGATAAATACTAGCAACACAGAACAAACAATGAGTCATGAACATTTCTGAACTAGGTAGATCCAGTTGGATACTAGAGGTAGTTACAAGAATGCAAAGTAGGAAATTCACTAGAAATACGATCATTTTCACTTAACGAACCCTGGCAAATAAACAGATAAAAAATTAAAATTGTTACCCCAGTTTCTTTATAAGTGCAGCTATTTTTGATGGCTTCAACATTGCCACATTTCTGAACTGTCACTCAAATTGTTGCCAAGGCTGCTTTGAAGGCTATGAAGCCAATGCTGCGGGGCATGATGCGTCCATGTTTGTTACTGTCAAAGTTCCCTGGGGACACATTCCTTGCCTTTTGCAGGAGGGGTCGCAGCCTTGATTTATCCTGATTTACCATGTCAACTTGTAAAGTGGTTCAGTTTTATCTCCAATGTTTTTCGTGTGGATCCACTCACCAGAAAGTGAAACCTTTCAACTTGCTGTGGATATTAAAGGACAAACTTTCAACTCAAAATGAGTCTGTAGGTTCAACTTGTCGATTTGTCAGAACTTCTGTTCCCTGTGCGACTGCTATAAAAACTGGTCCTGTATGCAGTAGTTTTCTTGTGTCATTTTTGAATGATCTCTGTTTCTTAAAGAACATGTGCCTATGGTGCTGAATAACTTTGATTAGTACCTAAGAGTGTATTTCTGGTGTGTATTACATTACAAAAGTTAAGTTTTAGAATCTGAGCTTTCGAGCTGTTGTTGTCATGATTGGCCTTAATACCAATTAAAGCTTCCCTGCTTTTTCAATGAACATATGTTGCAAATGTGTTTTTTGATCATGCTGTTGATGCTGCTTCAACCCAAATATTCTCTTTGCACAACACTGCTTTAGCCTAATTACCAGAAGGGCTTTGAATGTTGAATCTTTTGGGTCCAAGCTAGGCGCTTTAGTGAAGCTAACATCATGAGTTTGAAGCTAAACCAAATGTTAGATCTCATGCACTTCATGCTTGGAATTTTATCAATTTATTTTAGATGCCAGTATCATCATATAATAAAAGTGAAATGGGCATATTTGTCATGAAAACAGGCTTTGTTGAACTCCATGAATATATGTTTGTGATTATGAATATGTGCTGTACCTTCCGTTCAAATAGCTTAGTTCTCTTCCTCTGTAGAAGCATATTTTTCCTAGCAAAAAGATCCGGCATTTTTACTTACTCTTCTTATGTTCTTCCTCTTGTACTCCATATCTCTGTGGTTAATATTTCCTCTCATGTCATTGCTGTATTGCCCTGCAGCTGTGGACTACAATGTGCATGAAGGCAGACTATACCACTCCTGTTGATTCTGTCGCCACCTCGGAGCAAACAGGTGGCTTAAACTGAAGCCACCTCGAGCAAACAGGTGGTGAAACTGAAGAGCCAGCCATTGTAGCACCTGCTAATGAATATACAGTACAGGAGCCTGCTCCTCAACAGAAGGGTGCAATGATACATGACTTTTGTCTAGGGATTCCTTTTGGTATGATTTCATCTTTTTAGCTAGCTAATTTTTGAGTGAATACCTTTAAGTAGAAGTTGCTTATCGCTTCAGTATTACTGATGTAGAAGCATGTTTTTTTCACCTATTTCTTCTCTCTTTCCACGCCCCTGAATAAATCTCTAAACATTTTACCGTTAGATCTAATTGTGAAACATTTATATGTCTAAACTTTTTTTGAGAGGAGCTTATTTTCTCCAATACTATGCTATCCATTCAATGTTGTCTCTAACATATTAGGAATAATTCTAAAAATACAAATTTTCTTGTTCAGGTGGATTTTTATTCTCCATGGGCCTTATTGGATTTCTATTTTGGAGGAGCCCTGCAAGTATTACTTTTGGTGTTGCACCTGGCCTTGCTATATTATCCCTGGCTGTACTTAGCCTTAAGGTCTGGAGGAGTGGAAAGTCCAGTTTACCGTTCATACTGGCGCAAGCAGGTAGTTTATTTTCTGCAACATATCATCTCAGCATATTTTGTTGAATCAGGGGTCCTTATGCTCTCATTTATGTATAATCCGTTTGAACCCTGTTAGCGACTGATATGTCTGCACACTATCAGTTTACATTCTCTGTAGATGTCATTTAAAACCTGTAGCGTCGTGTGCTTGAGCGCTTATGGCATTCTATGGTATTGTAAGCTGGTATCCCCAGCAGGTACTCTGGTTATGCTTTCAATATAAGCAGGGAAAGGTCCTTTGGTTTTAAAAAAATATTTTGTTGAATCAGGGTTAAGAGTTTCAGTGTAAAGTTGTTATTCTCTAGATCTCCTTAAACGCATTCTGAGCAGGCAATATTATAGTGTCTAAATATTTAGTCCTGCTAACCAGATGGCATAAGCTGAATTGGAGTTCTGCATGTCGAAACCTATGACAATTAATATGCTATGCTCATTATGTGCAGGCATTGCTGCTGCTGTAGCATGGAAGCACAGCCAGGCATACACCACTGTAAGTCTGACTTTAATTTGTTTATCAAGGACCCCACTTGGACTTGCTTTCTGATCAATCTTACTCTTCCATTACAGACGAAGAAGCTGCTTCCGTGGGGCTTCTATGTCGCACTGAGGTACTCCTTCCCCCCCTTTTTTTTTTTGGAAATCCACTACTCTCATCCCATTTCTCATATCATCCAGCACTGCCCTTCTGACAATCTCTTATTTTACCAGTGCTGCAATGATCTGCTTCTACTCCTATGTTGTTCTTGCTGGAGGGAACCCACCTCCTAAGAAGGCAAAGGCTTCTGCTTGATCGGATCTTGAAGACACTTCTCATAATTGTACTATATTTTTTCTCTGCTGGTGAATACTGAACACAAAAGTTGTGTTATAGTTATAGGCTCTGTTACTTAGTAAAAGACTTGAGGAGATAAGATTTCCCCGTAACCTGTATAACTGTTGTTGTTCCCTACATCAATAAAGGATTGTTTGTTTTATCCCATTTTTGGGGGCTGGATTGAACCATGGTGATAAATAGGGTTGCCCCAGGTTAATCTTTCATGACGTAGGACTTTATGGAAAAAGCCTTGCCTGGCTTACGCTAAGGCCAGCGGCGTGACATCCCTGATGTCGTATCCCTCTTTGAAGGCGTGGTCAAAGAAACTGTTGTGGCTAGTGAATTGCGAGGCAATACCATAATGGTACACTAGAATCGTCTAATGTTGTGTCTTTGTCTTCTCTTGCAACAAGTGATTATGTCTCATTTCACCTTTGTGCTGGGGCGTTGGTACAACTTCACCCTTGAGCTAGTGCGTGTTTGTGAGTCTGGTTAGTTGTGAGGCTAGTTTAGCTAGGTAGATTGTTGCTGTTTTAACCCAGTTTTCCTAAATTAAACGAACGAGATAGGCTTGCCTTGTTTTTAAGCTTTTTAACGGTTTCTTTTGCAGCCCTATCAACAACAATAATATTTCCAACAATTTTAATTGAGAGTTTTACTGGATAATGGTTTGGTAACATCCGTTTGTGTTAGCATGTTTAGCCTCGGACTAGTAATGCATTATCACATGAAGTAGATTATAGAGGGGTATACGTCTAATGTGTGATGATATACTTTCATGGTTTGTGTGGCGCGTGAGGTGGAAGTTAGATGTCCATGGATGTCCGATGGATACCTAGTTCAAAAAAATGAACTAGGAAAAGATGGTCCCTCACCAAAATTTGAATTTCTAGTTTATTTGCTAAAATCTATGGATGTCCAATTTAATTAAGCCTTCCACCTCGGCGCGTGAGCTGGGTGTAAGATGCTAGTAGGCGATTCCACCATAACAGTAGCTTATTCTACTCAAGTGCTGATGATGATCAAAGGCTCAAACAACGTGACAAAAATGTGGTAACATACAGATACAGGTACTGCCAGTTCATAACACCATGAATTTACAAACAAACAAATTAATAATAAATACACTCAGCTAATAAAATCCACCAAGATAATCCAGTGCACCGTACGTTATTTAGCTAAACCACACTGCTAAGGACGACGACGGATCACATAAATATTCGTTCACATCATTCAGGCCATCAGCGCAGCTCCAACTGCGAGTAGCAGTCCAAACCCAGCCGTCGCCGGCACGTCCGAGCTTGCTCTCCCGGCGGCGCTGGTGGGCACAACCGTCGACCTCGTCTGCCCCTGGCTCTGGCTGACCGGCGGCGTGGCCTTGGGCGTCGCTGGAGTCGCTGGCGCCGCCGGCGCTTCAGGCTTCTCCGTTGCCGGTGTCGCTGCTGCTGCTGCAGGGCCAGTTTGAAGAAAACAATGCATGATGTTCATCAGTACAGTAATTAACATTTCCACAAAATAAAAACAACAAAAATCTAACCAGGTCACTATATATCACAAGTTCTGACAAGGTAGGGTCTTACGCAACGGGGACGGGGCCGCCGTGGACAAGGACGGCGCAGGCGCATCTGCGACGGGGCCTGGAGCTGGGCTCTGAGCTGACGTCGACGCGTCTGCAAGCAAGATCACCGATCATCACAGGATTGATCGATATTTCAGGCATCAGCAATGCTGCAATGGACGTTAATAGGTAGCCAGTCATGAGTGAATGGTGAGCTCGATCGATGGATCGATCCATCACCTCGGCATTGCAGCTGGAGAGAGGTGGAGTTGCAGGCCTTGGGCAGCGAGACGGCGAGCGTCCGGTTGACGGGCACGCCGAGGGGCACGCTGCCGGTGAGGATGAGGCAGGCGCAGCCGGCGCTCGCCTTGGTGAGCGCGCCCAGGGACCGGCAGCAGTCGTCGGTCGGGGAGGCGGTGCCGTTGGTGATGAAGTTGAGGCACGGCGTGAAGCTGGTGACCAGCGACGTCGTGCACGACACCGCGCCACCGATGCCGATGCCGGGGCCAGGCACGGGCAGCTGCCCGGACACCGGAGCCGGCGAGGCCAGTAGCAGCATCGCCACCGTGGCGGCCAAGGTGAGCATCAGCCTCGTCGTCGCCGTCGTCATGCCCGTCGATGATCGTGTATCTCGATCTCTTTCTGTGCTGCTTCCGTGCACGATCGACGACAGATCGAGCTCTAGTTTGCTGGCTGATGCGATGCGTTGTGCTCGCTCGTGTTTATATACACACACATAGTGATAAAAAGAGGATTGATTGGGTGCATGGGCATGACGCATGAGTGGAATGTGGTTGTGACTTGTGAGGTGTTGCGTTGGTTCGTCTGAAGTTGGTCATGGTAGCATAACTACCGTAACTAATCTTTATAATTCTCTTGCACTGGTCAAAAGTGAGCTTATTGGGTAGGAAGGGTTCGTCACCAAATCATTTTTAAAATCGGTTTCCCACACGAAAAAACAAGGGATGAAGTGTCGCCATGTTCATCATCTTCTTAGGATGGAAGACACCTGTCGTTACGAACATATATTGACTTCTTCGAGTGTCAACATCGTCCATGCAGCATGGGCTAATAAGTTAATTCTGCACCTACCTCTAGTCATCTTCATCTACCATTTGATGGGCAACACTATTATGTATGTACAAAATTCTCGCATTAGGTCTAACTATGTATACCTCTATGAAAATCTCTGCACACGTTTTCTCCGCCGTATCACTACTATAGAAATGACTTTTACAGACGCATCTTTTTTTTTTCAAGAACGATTTACTTAGCAAACACTTTTAACTAGCATCATCGTCATGAGCGCTGTATAGCTTATCTATACATGCTAATAAAGCGAAGAAATTTCAGTCCACCTTTTTTTTGGTCCATCAAATTTGGTCCACCAAATTTTTGGTTCGTCGGTAATCATGTCCAATGGAAACTCCTTTACTTTTGTTAAAAAAAAAAAGTTTCCTATCCTATTCGAAATTGGTTTCCGTTCCTACCTAAGCTGTCTACGACGCGTGCAGTCCATGGGCTTTGCCCGGCTAGAACTCAGCGCCGCTATGTATGAGGCTTGCACTACCTGGCAAGCCCCGCCGCCCCGGGGAGACAACGTACGTATATAGAGTTTGTAAAAAAACCGACACCATCGCCTCGCTCAAAGAGTTGCGTAGAATGATATAAGTGATAATGTATATGGAAAAAAAAATGAGTGAAACCAATTTCATCAGCTCTCTATGAACTAATCTATATATATGGCACAGGTCACTTTATATTTTTATATAAAAAATAGATTTTTAGATTTCTAAATATATCGGTCTAACCCACAAGCACACGTGTTGTTATAGGTGTAGGTGAAATTTATAGCGTTTTTGCGACGCACACAGGTAGAGGCAAAATTTCTGTTCAATTATCTATATTTTTTATAGTTCTCCCCCTAACTACCTTGGCACTTCGTATCTCAGCCATAAGCACGTGTACTGTTATAGGTGTGGACAAAATTTATAGTGCTTGTGCGACGCACAAGGGCAAAGGCAAAATTTCTCTTCAAATATCTATATTTTGTGTCTGTCTCCCCCTAACTTTCTTGGCACTCTGTGTCTCATATATGACTCGGACTCATGACCCATACTCATACAAATTATAACTTGCATCTAGCGATGAAGAGTCAAATTCCAATACGTATTTGATCCGTGCTACGCATCTATTAAGTGATCCAGACCCAAAGCTGCGCATAAGAGTTGAACAAATCATTTCTAGCAGTGATATTGAATCTGATTCTTATACATATTGGGTTTCCCCGTTGCAACGCACGGGCATATTTTCTTAGTAAATTAAAATTTAAATACATTTTTAAGGGAGGGTTCTGTAACTTCTGTTAAGTAAACTGATACCTATTTTCAGTGTCTCTGAAAATGAGTGATTTCTATGGCCATGATGTGAAAGTGTGAAACAGTGGAAGTAATGGGTGTTTTCATCGCCCAACTTAACCCATCTAACCGTGTTTCTCTGTTTCCAATAGCATTTTTTGGATTCTAGTGAAGAGCCAAGCAATGACGAACCTAGCTTTTGAGCACATGGGGTGCATTGAAATTTTTTATATATACACAAATGGGTAAATCATTTTTTTCTTTTTTTTTTCAATTTTCGTTACTAGTATGTATATATGGCAGGCGGGCCACAAGGGTCAGTGGACCCCCTTGATCCCCCTCTAGGTCCGCCACCTGAGCCAAGATACCACTTAACCAGAGATTTGAAGCAGACTTCATAGGTGGATAATCTCCTCTGCTCCTCTAAGCCATCAAGGAATAGAAGAACCCATTTACTGTTGTAGATCAGTTTGTTTGAGTTTGAGATTTTTCTGCTCCAAGCTTTGAGACCAACTCTAACTTGTCTGCATTTTTCAGATAGAGTTCTAGCTGCATTGGCATAAAAAGGAGTGTCGTTCCAATGGTGATTAACTGTGTCAATAAATCATGGGTGATCAACCCAGTAATTTTCAAATCTAAACATGTTAGATTTAGGAATACTGCTCCCAGTATGAAGAACATAAGGGATATGATCAGTTGTTTCTTTTATTGGAGCTTGCACATAAGCTGCTGAAAAGGAGAGGGCCCGGTCTATTGATGTGAACACCCAATCTAGTTTCACAAGTAGGGGGTGTTCTTGCATGTTGCTCCAGGTGTAGCTCCCGCCAATGAAAGGAATCTCAACAAGATCAGGGAGTAGAGATTATTTTGGACTGTGAAGTCGTGTTCTAGAAAAAAAAAGAGAGATTATTTTGGACCAATCTGCTCAATCTCTAGGTCACTATACTAAAGGGCCTGTTTGGACCACAACTAGATTAGTATGATCTGGATTATGCATAATAGATCACAACGAGGTTGTTTAGGTCCCTGAATTATGGTGATTGATTATAGTTGGTTAAAGTGAAAAAAAATCATACCCGGTCTCCCTTGAACCGTGGGATTATGGTAATAAGGGATTTCGAATATTCTATTAATTCATTATCATTATATAATCACGCTTATTTGAATCAAAGTTTGATTGCATATAATTTGACTATTTATAATCATAGGGCTTTAAGATGGGATAAACAAGTTTGATTAATAAAAGAGTAACAAGCTTTACAATCTACAATTCATATTGTTGTATTTCATTTGCCCCTAGATTCTAAGGACCCTTTGGGACGGTTTGTGCCATATTTTTTTTTTGAGAGTACACAGTACAACACAGACACTTAACACGCACGCACACTCACCCCTATGAATACACGTACGCAAACCCTACCCCTATGAGCACCTTTGAAGGACTGAGCCGGCAATCTTGAAGTTCACGAAGTCACCACAGCGCCGCCATTGTCGCCGACGGGGACGCCGCCTACCACTTAATGCAACGGCGCGGAAATCCTAAAATAAATCCGGGATAATGTACGTCGCACCCAGGATTTGAACCCTGGGTGGGAGTCCCCTAACCAATGGACTTTGCCATTGCGCTATGAGCCCCTTGACACGGTTTGTGCCATATGGCAACGTGAGGGAGATGGAGGTGGAGCCACTTTTTTGGGCTTGGGCTTCTCCGGTGAAAAGGTCTCCAGCTCCTCGATCTTGTTAGCTCGCATGGCGTTTGGTGTGGTCCACGGGTGTCAAGAGCCCATGGAGAGTTTTAAATAATCGGAAGGCCCAAACAAAAAAAGAAATTTCATTTAAAAATAATGAAAATACCGAGAGATGAGTTGGATAACTTTGGACGGTGGATTGAAGTCACGGCGCGCTGCATGACCTCGTGCACATCATCAGAGTCGGCGCCGCCGCCGTTCGCAGATCGTCAAGCTCAGAGCCCCTCAAGGTCGGCCACCAGCTAGCTGATCCGTGTGTAAGTTCTCATCCATCTTTTTCCAAATCCCATATCCATCTGAAAAGCACCATCATCTTCTTTTGATTCGTCCATCTCTTCCTGATGTCAACAACAGACACCTGATCGAATTGTTTCGATCAATCATCAGGTGTGCGAGATGGCGAACCGACGGCTTGTGAATCTGGCGATGACAGACATCAAGAACCGCATGTTTTCGTTGCACCGCATGGATCTCTCCAAACTCCTCTTCTACCCGTCGACGGCCGAAGCAGAAGCCGCAGGTGGCAAGGGTAAGCCACCAAAGATGGGCAGACTGCGGCTGCCGCCGCCGACCATGGGCTTCGAGCCGTTCCCAACCGAGGATCCGTTTTGGCTGGGTGCAGACTGCAGCCTGTTCGTGCTCCTCCACGGCCCCTGCGGCGAGGCCAGTAGGATCCTCTTCACCAGCGTCGCCGGCCAAGCCACCATGTACGACGTCCACTCACGCTCCATCATCAGCGTGCCCGACCTCAGCGTGCCGACGAGATGCAGAGACGACATGCCCAAGGCCATAGTTACTGGCGCCGCCGGCGCCGGTGAAGAACGTGTCTACGTGATGCATGCCGACGGGAAATTCGAGCTGCTTGACTTTTGCTGCGCCTGCGGGGGACAACTTTTCTACCAAGAGGAGGCTGCTGTGGCAAGCTTTGCCACCGCTGCCCGTGGTAGACCCCTATAATATCTGGTCGTCCACGGTTGTCGACGACGGCCGGATCATCTGCTTATCTTTTGCTGGGTCAGGCGGTGGCACCTTCTGCTTCGACACGGTGAGCCAGGAATGGTGGCAGGTGGGGACTGGCTCCTGCCCTTCTACGGCAGAGCGGAGTACGTCCCAGAGCTCAATACCTGGCTCGGCTTCTCGACCAACCACCCGCACTACCTGTGCGCCGCGGACCTCTCGGACGTCGCCATGGCGCCTCGCCAGGAGCCGATGCTGCAGCACGTCTGGGAGGATTTCGAGCTGCCGCCCATGGAGAAGACGTCAGCGGCAATGTACGGCGCTCTTCTCACCAGGTCGGTGTACTGGTCGGTGTCCCAGCTTTTCCTCGTTAACCTGGGCTCTGGGAGGTTCTGCGTCGCTAAGGTCGCCCTTGGCGAGGAGTTCGTATCAGTCCACTGGACCGTGGAGAGCCACGAAGGACCAAAGGATACGTTTACGGTGCTCACCGGCGTCGAGGTGATTCGCGACGGTGGAGATGGACAGCTGCGGATGGTCAAGCACAAGTCGAGAGAGTTAGTGCACCCCGGACTCGACGTGGCTTGCGTGCTTTAACACAATGCAAAAGATGGTAATTCTCTAATAAAGAAACTATAATAAATAACAACATTTAGTCAGCTCATCATGAAATGTTTCTAGTTTTGCCGTCCTGATCTGGAACCTAAACAGTTGAGAATTTCTTGCAGTATTCGGAATTCGAATTTGATTGGATTTTCAGTTGGGCTGCCCGACTTGAACACATTTTATAACTTTGCTGCTGAGTTCTTTGACCAACATGGGCTTGGTTCCATCTAACATGGCTAGCTTCTTGAGCCTGGCCAGACATAGCCAGGTTGGCACAAGCAAATAGGCATTTGTTTTTTTTTTTTTTTTTTTTGCTTAAGGTCCTGTTTGGTTCCCTCAAGATTAGGGACTAGAGACTAATTTTTAGTCTCATTTACTCCTTAATGGAGACCAAAAGAGGGACTAATAGTCCCTAGTCCATTAGTCTCTCAAGAGGGACTAATTGAGGACTAATATGGTCATGTCTGGTCCCTATTCCTAAAAATCCAAACACCCCTAATAAGCCATGGTAGGAAATGAGTATGTTTGGTTAGCTGGTTTTGCTGGAATAAAATCACCTCCTCTTTCAACCGGTGAAGTTATCCCTATGTGAAGCATTCCATCGAACTTGTGTTGTGCATCAGCTGTGTGCGGGCAGTGGTGAGGCAACCTAGTGTTCATGTCTCAGGCGCGCAGTTCGATCCGTCGTCCTTCTTGCACGAGCTCCATCGTGAATCAGCCCCGGATGTGCTGGTGGCAGTAAGGTCGGTGCTGCAAGAGAGGGAATCACTGAGAACTCTAAGCACTTGGTTGGTTGTTGACAATTTTAAGCCGTCATAGCTTATTAGACGCGTGTTATTGGTTTCATGCCGCAACTGTGGCTAGCCAAACTTCCTTAGCTATGTAACCATATGCCAACTCAAATCCTTTGTCAAAAGTTCGTCACATGTGTGGCGAACAGTTCATTCACTACATTTTTGGTGGTAGCCACAAATGTCCAAGAATGTGGTGGGGTTTACTTCATTGAGAATCTCTTATAATTTGAAATGAATGTTTAGTGGTTCTTGAAGTAGCTGATTATAACAAGTGCTTGCAAAAAACTCAATCCTATAGTCCATCACTATAATAAAGAGCCTGTTTTAATTGGACCACAACTAGATTATTATTATCTGGACTATGCATAATAGATTACAACAAGGGTGTTTGGGTCCATGAATTAAGGTGATTGATTATAGTTGGTTAAGAAAAAAAAAAAATCATGCCACATCCTTTATTCTGCCAAGTCAGACAATAGGTTAAAATAGAAGGCAATTTAAACTTTCAACATACTCCTAATCCCATATAATCTGCCCGGTCTCACTTGGGATTTGTAGTAATAATGGTTTTTGAATATTTTACTAATCCATTATATAGTCACTCTTGTTTGAATCAAAGTTTGATTGCATATAATTTGATTATTATAAATACAAGGTATTTAAGCAGGGTATAAACAACCTTGATTACTTTTTTTTGAAGACAAACTTTGATTATTATAGTTTACAATTCATTACAATTCATATTGTTATATTTCATTTTCCCTGGCTTTTAAGGACCTTTGGGTGGCTCTGTGCGGGAGCTTAGGGCATGTTTGGTTCGTTTCTCTAACAAGCCTGGCTAGCAAAATGAAGCTAGGCTAGCTGAAGCAAGCCAAGATGGACTTGTCCAGCGACCGGTCCAGTGTCCGGTCGCATGAGACAAACCTCGCCAACGGCTACTTCTTTTGAAAACCAGGGATGACCAGACGCTGAGGTGGGGGTACCGGACGCGCCGGTGCCTCAAATCGGCATTTCCGACCTCTGCGGAAATGACCGGGCCGCAGGGCCACGGACGCGCCGGTGCTCCTTCTTCCGGCGTCCCGGTCGAGAGCTCTTCGGCGCTGAACGTCGTTTCGTCATCATCGTTCTTCGCCTTTGCTCTAACCAAACTTTCGCTGCTTGTTCCATGTTGCCAACACATCGAAGAACACCTCGAGCACTTGTGTTAGCATTTTGAAAACCATTTTCACCAAGCGAAGTTAGCTCTCTAGGTTAGAATGCATGCATATGAATTTTGAACCTAGAGGCACATGAGATTGATGTGTATGATAGTTTTCCCTCTTTGCGATGCGGCTTATCGATCCTAAACCACCCACACCCTCTATGGTGTCTTGAGTGCAAAATGAAACGGCCCTATGGTTATACCTTTACCTTGAGCCCATTTGATCCTCAAACAACACCAATGTTGAACACTTGATCATCTTTTGGATCACCTCGATCCATCCACCATGACCACCATGTTCCAACCTTGGCACGACCAATCTCCATCCTTGTCAAACACTTAGTATCGAGATTAGTCCTTAAGTGTCACTAATTATCCAAAACCAAACTAGAGATCTTCAGTGCGGCGGAGAAAAAAGAGCGGTGAAGACATGCTTAGAAACAGTGGTTGGCGGATGTGAGCATGCTGCTTGACGGCGTTATAGATGTGCATGCGACGCAGCGGCCCTGCCGACACGCGCCTTGGGCACGGAATTTGGCCCGGCCGGGGCACGGCGACGCGGCGCGACGGCCGTGCCTGGGCGCCACCCTGGCCCGTGGCACCACGACAGGCACCCGCAAGGCGACACGATGAATTATAATAGAACCGGGTGAATTTTGGCCCAGCCCACAACTATACAAGTTTCACTTCTATTTTCCTAACCCTAACTCCTGACTCTCTCGCTCCATCCCACCCCGCGCGCCGCTTGCAGCTTCGCTCCCCGCGCTGTCGGCCTCCACGGCCTGCGGCGCGCGAGGCCGCGTAGCACCGCAGCACCGCATCCCTCAACGGCGCGACGGCGCGGCCGGCGCCTGCGGCGGCGTGGCCCGACCCTCACGACTCACGGCCCGGCCTGATCTCTAGCGCCGCCGCTCCAGCCGGGCCTACCCGACGACGCCCCTACCTCCAAGCACGCCCGCGCCGGCCGGCCTGCCCCCGACCTCGGCGGCGTCGCCGTGAGCCAGCCAGCCTCCTCCACACCTCGACGACAGCGCCGCGGCGGGGGCGGTGGTGGCGGCGCGGCGCGACCGCGACCAGCGCGGCACGCCCGCCCGGCCGGCACAGCACGGAAAACGGTCCGCGGGCGTGCCATGGGCCGGAGGCTGGTACGACGGCACGAGGCGCGGCATGAGCGGCACGGCGTGGCACGGCGGCGTGTCGGGGGCACGACGATGCCGGCATGGCACGATGCACATATATACTGAGCGTGCATTTAAGAAAAAAAAGGAGAGATTTCATTTAGAATAATTAGAAAAACAGAGAAATGAGTTGGATAACTTTGGACGGTGGATTAAATGGGTCAAGTCACGGCGCGCTGCATGCCTAGTTGGCTGCATGACCTCGCTTGCACATCATCAGAGTCGGCGCCGCCGGCGTTCGTAGATCTGCTCCAACTGCGAATCAAACTGGCGGCGCAGGGCGGTGCACTGCACACTGTCCGTCCGCAAGCTCAGCGCAGCGCCCCTCAAGACCGACCGGCTGATCCGTTTGTAAGTTTTCATCCATCTTTTTCCATGAAGGATTAATTTTCCCAATTCCATAAGAGCACCCCTACCATCTTCTTCTGGATCTCTGATTCGAACGTCTTGCTGCTGTCAAGAGAACCACCTGATCGAGTTTGTGTTTCGATCAATCAATCATCAGGTATCTGCAATGGCGAACCGACGGCTTGTGAATCTGGCCATGACAGACTACAAGAACAACATGTTTTCGATACACCGCATGGATCTCTCCGAACTCCTCTTCCACCCGTCGACGGCCGAAGCCGAAGCCGCCGGTGGCAAGGGCAAGCCACCAAAGATGGGAAAACTGCGGCTGCCGCCGCCGATCATGGGCTTCCAGCCGTTCCCATCCAGCAGTGATCCGGTGCTGTGCCCATATGGCAGCATGTTCGTGCTCCTCCATGGCGCCCGCGGCCGGACAGCGAGGCCAGCAGGATCCTCTTCACTAACACCGCAGGCCAAGCCGCCATGTACGACGTCGACTCGCGCTCCGTCATCAGCGTGCCCGACCTCACGGGGCCTGTGCGATTCGCACCGACCATCCCCATAGCTACCAGCGCCGCCGGGGAAGAAGCTCTTTACGTGATGCGTCCCCGCCACTCGGAATTCATGGTCCTTGACTTTAGCAGCGGGATCAAAAGCCGCCTAGGGTACTCTTCGATGAACGAGGGCAGCCTCAAGTGGCGATCTCTACCACCGCTGCCCCGAACGTCTCGTCGTTCACGGTGGTCGACGACGATCGGATCATCTGCGTGTCGACGACTAGCCCGTATGCACAAGAAAGCGCCACCTTCTGCTTCGACACGGTGAGCCAGGAATGGTGGCAGGCGGGCGACGACTGGGTTCTGCCGTTCCATGGCAGGGCAGAGTACGTGCCAGAGCTAGAGACCTGGCTCGGCTTCTCCAGCGACCACCCGCACCACCTGAGCGCTGCGGACCTCTCCGGCGTCGCCATGGCCCCTCGAAAGGGGCCGATGCTGCAGCACCTCTGGGAAGATTACAACCCGCCGCCCATGGAGGAGTCGTCGCTCGTCCTAAACAAGGACTACCCGGGCATTGTTCTATCCACGACGGTGGAGTGGGAGGTGTCCGAGGAGCCTTTTTCTCGTCAACCTGGGCTCCGGGGAGGTTCTGCATTGCTAAGGAAGTCCATTGCGAGAAAGAGGTAGAACTCAGCTGCTCCTTTGATAAAAAGCCAAGAATCAATGGGTAGCCTTACGGTGCTCACCGGCGTCGAGCTGATTCGCGGCGGTGGAGATGGAGAGCTGCGGATGGTCAAGCACAAGTCCAGACAGTTGGTGCATCCCGGACTCGGTGTGGCTTGCGTGCTTTAACTAAGAATCTAGAGCGATCGACACAGCAGAGAGGGGTCATCATTTTCTAATAATGAAAACACTTAGTTAATAGTATGTGTTTTACTTTACGCACCTTTGTCAATTGATTGATGAAGCCTACATTACAACACCTTGTCTTCCTTGTGCGTTTTTGTGCCATTGATGTTTATTATGATGTTTGTTTCAACAAACACTTCTACTTTTACATATAACTTTTTGTGCCACAGTGGTGTTACCGTGGCCAGGCCGGAGGAGGGTCAGGGCGCCATGGCCAATGGGAGGTCACGGCAGCGGGAAGTTCTCCATCGGCGGGAGTGGGAGGGGAACAAGCTAGCTAGGTGGCCGCCACACCGCCCAGGCGGTGAGCGGTGGCAGGAGCGAGGGCGTCGAGAGGGTGGGAACGAGGGACAGAAGGCAGGTGGCGGCGATAGAGGTGCGGCGGGAAGAGAAAGGGGCCAATCGAGTTTGGTTTTGGATTCACTATTGACTTTAAATCCTTTTTTTTTCAAAGGAATGCGTCCTGACACAAGACGCTCACTACCTTGCCCGCCGCTATTCGGATGTCGGAGTGCATCGGGCGCGCCTAGGAAGTGCAGAAAGTCGGGATGCACCGCCATTTTGCGGGCATGTGTAGGAGGGCGGAAGGGCACGCATGTCACGGTGTCACTCACTCGTGGCATAAAAAGTTGGCTTCAATCGCGTGGAAGACAGTTTTTTTTCGCCCCTAAGGTCGCATGCCCTGTTGTTGTGCACGGCAATTTCCACGGGGTGCACAGCAGTGCGCCATGACATTTTTTACTTTCCCCAAACATGTGTAATATTCGTATCCAAGTCAAATATGTATCAAGAATACCTATCGAGACCTTGTAGTACGGCTCAAATATAAATCCCAACGTATCCAAGGCGTATATGTATCTAATATGTGCCAAATATGTGATATGGACCCCTCTTTGTGTGTTTGGTTCCTGGAACTAGTGGACATCCCCCGTTTTGGGACGGCTCAACCCCTCCCATGTTTGGTTTGGAAAGATGGGTTCAACCCATTTTTGTTTGATTGGAGGCAACGAAAAAACGAGGGGCGAAGAAACTTTTCACGGCGTTGCTACAGTAAACACAGGACCCACATGTCGGTGTCACCGCCTATCTTCAACCTCCACTCACCCCTGGCCGGATCCACCGTGACCTCCCTCTGGCTGGCTGGTAAAACTCGGATGTTTGTTGTGGCCAAAGTCGATGAGATGGAAACCCTAGGCTTCGGCGCCGAGGCCTTGTTGGGGAGGTAGAAAGGCAACTGCGGCGCCCCACCTCACCTCGGCTCGCTGTTGCCTCACCCGGCGCCGTCGGCCTTGTGCTGCGGCTAGACCAGGGGCTGCGCGCCGAGGCCAAGATTAGGGGACGCTGCCTAGCGCCGGTGAGGTGCATCGGGGGATGCGATGAGGAGAGCCACGCCCATGTGACGTGGGGCCGCTGGCCGGACAGGGGGGGAGGCACGGCGCTCCCAAAGAGGGTTGACTCCATCCGTTAGTTTTAGAGGGACGGAGCGAACCCGCATCTAGGGAGGAATATACCGTCCCACGGGACGCTCCAACCCCCCTCATTCTCCATCCAAACAACCAAAACCGGGTTGGACCCAACACCCCAACCAAATACACTGTGAACCTGTACCTGCAACCACAATCTGAGAGTATTGGACAGGGTGCAACCACGACGGCACAAACCTGGCGACGACCGTGTTGATGAGTTACAGGATACTACAGGCAACATCACACAAAAAGCAGCACAAACATAACTCTAAAATTGGTTGATTTCTTCATTCAGTGGTTGCCGATGACCAGAGGTATATATAGAGAGAACCTAAGCCTACGAATTCAGTATACTGATGAATCAACACGCTAAGCAGACTGCAGACAGGGTGCCTTGCTCGTCATCGGCGGCAGCGAGCGAGCGTGCACACCCCTTGGCAGCGCTAAGGAACTTCTTCTTCATAGAATCGATGACGTGTCTTCCATGTGGGTACCTCGCCAGGCTCGTCGCGTTGCTACTCGCCAAGTCCAGCAGCAACGCCACCTGCTGCTCCTCCGCCGTGGTCACCAGCTTCTTGATTACAAAGTTCGCGTATGGATTGATCATCATATCCTGCACCACATATATAACGTACATAGTAGCATGGTATGAGTGACAAACAGCTATGAAAATCAAATAAATGAAAATCTGTGACAGTGAGTGCAAGCAACTAACCACGAGATGGTCGAAGTGCTGGCCACCGCCGGCGCCGACGATCTCGTCGGCGATCAGCTGCCGGACCTCCTGGCTCCCGAAGGTCAGGCACTTCTCCACCACGTTGGAGGCGAACTTGTGGTAGCTCATGCTCACCAAACGCCCGGCGAATTGCCTCACCATCGTGGATACCATGGCGTGGCCTCCGTGCTCTACCAGCTGCTGCACCGCGTAGTTCCCGAACTTGTCCGCTGACAGCTTGTTAATGTTTTCCATAATCTCTGCTGTCAGCGTGTGGTAGATCTCTTGGTCTTTACAACGGCTCAACACTTTCTGGGAACAGTAAAACACAAACTGAATCAGTCTTTTTATATATAATTATATTGACTCAATCAGATTCAATCTGATGAGAAACTGAAACATATATATATCAACTAGCAAACCTGAATGACGTGGCAGCCGTAAGGATGGATGGACAGTGCCTTGGCCCTTCCGTCGAAGCTTCGGAGGATGAAGCGGATATCCTTGGGCGGCAGGCATTCTATGCACTTCTGATTACGTGGTTCGCGAACTGGTCGCGAACACACTTGAGCACTTTGCTGCTGAGCTCTTTGGCCATCACAACCTTCTGATCGTGTTCCCCTACATCAAAAGCCTGAAGAAATAGAGACAACAAAATGAATGAGTGATCAGTGATTTCACTGCTACAAAAGAACCTAAGAATTCACAAATATATATACAAACGATTAAATGCACACGGCCGGCTTAGCAATGCATAATTGCATATGAACATTAAAAATCAGAGGTAAAAAAAAAAAAAGGCATGCACAACCTTCAGAGTAACAGAAATATGTATGCGCATAGTACAAACCATTTCTGGTCCGATCTGAAATATCATTGGCTGGTTTACCTTTTGTATTACCCGGCAACTGAACTTATCAAGGCTTAGGGGTAACATATGGCCAATCAGATTACTGATGACCTTTCGTTTGCAGGACTTTGGTCCATGCTCAAGAATCTGTAGGCGCAAAACAAAGATAATCAGTCAGTAATTTCTATGGGACATACGCCATGCTCAACTTATGGCCTAACTTTCCTTCAAAAAACTTATGGCCTAACTGCCTCATAGATTATGTCTAGTTAAATAGAAAAATATACACTGGATCAAATTCAAGAAACTTTACCTTCTGGATGGCATGATTTCCAAACACATCAAAAAGCAAGCGTGCGCACACAAGGCATGATTTCCTTATAAACCATAACAATCTCTTCTGGTGTTGCCACCTCAATCGCCTGCTGTACAAAGCGACTCCCGTTGCGTTCTGCGCTGTATGCCAAAGATACAATAATAAAAAAAGGTAAATCATAAAGCAAATTGATCTATATATAAGCTGCAGTTAAAGACAGACAGTAAACAGTAATGCACACCAGGAAGCTGCCACTTTGCCCTTGATGTCCTTGAGCCTCAAGGTAGGGCTCACCACCGGCGGAGCTTCAGTTTTCCTGCTGGTGAACCATATTGTTGAATCCTCTGGTTCTGTGATGCTGCTGAACTTGAGAGGAGCCGGCAGAGTGAGCACTTTGTTGCCGAATAACTGTGGTGTCTGCCTCTGCTTGATTATTCTCATAATGTTCCACCAGAGCATCACAAGAACAGTGTTTCTTCAGATCTTGCATAGCCTGCTGGAGGAGTCTCCCAGAAGTGGCCACGGCAGGGTCGAGGCATACACGAAAATATGCCACCTGGACCCCAATCAAATGTTCATATCTTATCATGGCATCCTGGCTCAGCGGTGCATCTTCTTCGAGCTCTTGCTGATCAGCATTCCCTGGAGCCCCTGAAATCTGACCACCTGACACAAGAGCAGGAAGAAGCACAAGGTTTTCAGCAGGGCTCATTTGGCCCTGGGCATTGAAGCCAGCATCCTGTGCACCCATTGCTAGTGAAGAGGAATGGATGCCTCCATGATAAAATGTTGGTGGTTGACTCCTGGCCTGGATAGAGACGCAATTGCACTGCTGTTATCGCCTTTGGATCAACCTGAGGAGGAAACAACAATGGTTCAGTACCATATATGACGAGAAACTGTGAGCCATATCAGCATGCATATTTGCTATATAGTATTATCATTCACGCTGCACAACGAGTCATATGCAGTATTGATTAAAGCCAATTCTCAAAAGGAAACCCCAACTTTCTAAAGTAGATCAACAGTTCCCATATTAAAAGTTAGATCCCAGCTTCTTTTCCCCACATCAAAAGAGTGGTGTCATGCAAAGTAGAATGCCATACACTATGCAAGGAAACCTATTGTCAACCATAATACCTTCTTATGAAGCAATATACCAAACCTAGATCTTAGATTCCTGATGGCTACCTCCACCATTTAGCTAGATCTAGGATTCCCCGTCCCTCAGCTAGGAAAACCATAGGGGCACATCGTGCTCAAATCTTAAACTACTATAGTGAATCCTTCAGTGTACCCTACTAGGATCGACACCATCTACGATTTTGTAGTTCCCTATTGTTTCTAGAGCATCCTAGGTAAAGATCCTTTCCCCTAGAATCATAAAGTGGGCAAACAGTAGCTCTTTGATCAAAAGTAGTCCCCTAGCGATATGTGTTTATTCCCAACAAGAAAGACAATATGCAATCACCTCCCGTATAACATATAACATGTCAAATTTCATCAAACTCCAAGTTTCAACCTTGCAAAGGATACTGTAATAGATAGTGATTTACCTTTTGGCATCAATAAAGATGTCATGGTGTTATGTTGTGAAAAAATGAAGACACCTTGGTTTGTATCCCAAACCAAAATTTTGGTGGAGAGGCGTTACTAGTAGATCGGGAGTAGGTGTGCTACTTGTGGCGAGGTGATGGGGGTGGGTGATTCATGAATGGAAAAGGGGAGGTTTATATAGCAAAACCCTAGACATGGTGCATTTTGTATTGGGCCTTCCTTATTTTTGACTTAGCTTGGGCTAAAGTTTCTACTTGTTGGGCCTAGCCTATATACTAAAAGAATGATGACCCGAGCCTTTTTTTTTTTTTTTTTTTGCTATAGGGTGCAGGTACTACTATTCTTATCACTTGGTAGGAGGAGGATAATGACTAGAAGAAGGGAATAGTGTAGGGGAGGTAACCAAGCAAGTGCCCTAAACATGTCTTGATTTTTATGCAATGCTAGGCTACTCTTATGGCCGAGAAAATCAGTGTAAAGATCCAAACATGACCATAGGTTTCCGCCATGTAAAATAGCATTCAACAAATATAAATCATGTCCCTAATTTGATCTTGGATGAGAGGCTTTTGCCAAACCATCAAAAGTCACTTGCTTATGTTGGTCTCATAATGTGTTGCATTCTAATCCATACAAGTAATCGGACTTTTTTGTTACAACAACAATAAATGGTCCCAATAATCACATGACGAATAACCTAACATAATTACGTTCGATACCCTCCATCAAGATATTACATACATTTTCAAACTACTACATGTGTATTACAAGAAGCAGGACTTTGGATCATATTATGGGGCTTCACTTCGAAAATACCAAATGGTCAATTGTTCTAGATTGCTTAAATGTTCTTGATGTTTGTTTGTAAGTCCGGTAACAACATAAAGTACAACTCAAGGACTGGTCTAAACAACTTTAGCAATACAACAATTTCAAAAATCAATATAACTGGGATCATGGTGGTGGTAGATGAATGAAGTACTCCTCTCCCATAATGCCTAGACTTGCTTTCGTAGTTCCATATGTATTCCCTAAGCTTGCTCGCTCAATATAGAAATAAATTTAGTTGTCATTAGGAATAAGAATCAATAATAACATAACATAGTCGATGCATTTAATTCTAAATATGGTTCCTTGCATTACCCCCATTCTTGATCGAGTAACAACACTGGGTAGATAAATGCAAGGGGAAGAAGTATCGACCATCAATTTGACACAGAAAGATGAGGGACAATATCTCAGAGATGTTTTTGCCATTTTATCCTCATTCATGGCATATATGGTATTGTTGTAAGGTTTGGTCCAAAATGTAGGTAGGAGTTATATGTTGCCAAGCAAAGTAGGTAAACAAGATGGTAAAGACCATTTAAAGAATGTCACATAGAAGAGCCTTCGATTTCACTTGATCTTTAACCAAACAACACGGGTGGATTTCCCTAGTTTAACATTGCATTATCCTTGGCCAATTGAACAACGCTCAACAATTTATTCATAATACTAGGAAAATACATGAAGAATGTTGGTAAGAGAGAATCTAAACATTTGCTTGAATAAGAGATGAACTAGAGTGGGAATTAGTAAAAACACTATGTAAAGGCATGAGGACACAATTTGGCGATAAAAATGTATTGAAGCAATGATGATTAGAGAAGTATTGCTTGAGGCTTATGAAGCTTGAACAAACCCCTAAAGGGTTCCTAAATCATTGATTTAGAGGATTGGAAGATCATAGATGACATGGAGAAAACCTACTAACTTTGTGAAAGGATATCTTATAATGTGGAAACAAGACACATGTACAAGGGTAGGATAGTTTTTAGTGTTTACCTTTTGAAGCCTAAATTTTTTCCCTTGTTGTCTAATTGTTAGGATCATGTGCCAATGAGCATGATTTTATTATATCTTTTGATGAGTACGGCGACAACCCAATCACTTGTCCTAACATATATGAGATAGGATGTGTTAGTTAACGAGGTTCTACAAGGTCCTAGGAATATGCATGGAAAGAAAGTTTGATCAAGGTATGAGTTGAAATGGATAAGAAATAACAATGATTCCTAGAAGATTCCTCACCGCAACAAGCATCGAGACCACTTGATCGGGCCAAAAGGATCATACAATGTTGATCAACAACTATGGCAAAGAAAGGAATGGGCCATCAAATGGATCTACTAATTAAAGGGTAGGAATGTGCCATCAGATCATATAGTGCACATTAGTAAGGGGTGGCAAGTTGAAGATTGCCATGAACTAGGACACTAGATCATATCTTTGCAAGATGAAGGCAACAACGATAGATCACCCCATCACTAAGGGTCATAGCGAGTTGTAGTGCCCACCGATTGATAAGGTGGTGATCTAAGTACTAGGCGACAGATCATTCACATGGGTCTTGTTGTTCATAAATGATGAAATGTCAATAGATAGCTAAAGTTAGCAATGGTGAGATGACTGGATGGTATGTTTGTAGGATTTTAGGTGCCAACATATCATATGGTGTCCATTGCAAAAAGCAGTATCTACCCAATACCTAGAGCTATTACACTATGTATGTCCTTGGCTTGCCATTTTAGGGGTTAGCATATATTAAAAGCTACTACAAGACTAGTGTGGGATTCACACGGCCTCCCACCCCATGCGAAGCTAGGAGGAAGTGGGACGAGGGTTTACCACAACAAAAAGGGATCCATGCAAAGGTAAAGGTAAAATTGGTCACGGAGGAGATGCGGAGTATTCCGTTTAATGGCAATCGGGATCCTCCCCTTTCCATAGGAGGCACCCTAGTATTTATAGACCATGCAGAGACGTGGGCAAATTACAAAGGGTTCACCTCCGCGACAACGCAAGCGGGGCCAACAAAGGGTAAGACAGGTACTTATCACCAAACCCAAACCCTACCCCAAAGTGCGGAGTCCTCCTTAGGAGCTTTTGTCGGCTTGTCAGTCTTGGACTTCTAGGTCGAGGGTAATGCAGCCTCGGCAAGCTCGACGCCGATGAAGGTTACCGGCGTGGCCTGAGGAGTGTAGTCCCCGAAAACATAAGAGCAATTGAGCGATGCGGTAAAGGTCGACGTTGCGGCCCTCGTCGATTTTAGTCAAATTGAAAGAGGTTAAGTACTACCTCCGTCCCAAAATAAATGGCGTTTTTAAACTTCGAGAAAACATCTACCGGTAATTATATATTAAAATATGATTAATATTTATATTACATAATTAGTATCATTGGAAAGATCTTTTGATCTAGTTTTTTTAACAAATTTATTTGAAGATTTAAATCTTCTACGTATTTTCTACAAATCGAGTCAAACTTGTGGCACGAAAACTCAAAACGTCGTTTATATTGGGATAGGGAGTACTACGCAAAGAGCAGCGGGGGCCACTAAAGGGGCACAATGAGGCGCTGCCCCCAATAACTAGAATCACTCCATCATATTTGGTGGCTTCTAAAGCATAGGGTAAAACTTAGTGTTCATCTTTTAGTAGTTAGTGCAACTTAATAGCTTGAGTTTAGGCTATTGTCCCCTTTATAATCTTTGTGAGATGGAGAACTTGAGGTCATCACGAGCTCTTCCGATGACATCAACTCTCTGAGCTTGTGGTGTGGACCAACACCAACTAGGTGTATCACCTTCCTTAGTGGAGAAGCTCTACACTTGAACTATGCCGAGGTTATCCAAGAGACGGTGATGATGGTGAGCTTTATGGCTTGTCTTGCTGCCTTATGTCTACAAGCCTTTGTAAACTCAACACCATGATTTCTTGATTGAGGTGGTGAGCAACATACCTTGGTGAAGCACCAACTTGGATTAAAGTTGCTTTTTGGCAATCTATAGCATGAGATGATTTCATTTCCATGCAACCTATAGACTAGATTGTCTGTATGAAATATCTATTTCGAGTAGTCTAGGAAAGGAAATCGAGGTTCTATATATAGTTTCATCAAATTCTTGACTTATATAGGGCTAGACCTCCCACCCTAGAGGGGCATGCCTAGTAGTGCAAAACAGACCTACTAGGTGGAAACATGAAACCAATTAAAAACGCACTTCAATTGTTCAAAAAAAAACTTTTGCAAGTCTATAGTGTATACAAATATATATAATTACGTTGCAAAAAGATGAGACAAACTTTGCTTTCAAAAACAATTCATACGAAAATAAGCAAATTTCATATGCATGTGCACTAGAAGACAAAACTATCTGTCATTTTCTATGAGTTTTCTAGTTTAAGTTTTCATCTCAACTTTTACTTGTCTGTTACCGTACGGAGATATAACAAATTCTGAAAAAAATTGCACACAGTTGAAAATGAACAACAAAGTGGTTTGCACTGCATGTTTTGCTTACAAAAGTAAGGTTACTCATATAGAGATAAGTAAGGCATATCATCATAAGAAAAGCTATCTAACAACAAAAAATAATCATGGTTCTAAATCTATGCATATCATTAAATGCATACATAGGTAAGACGTAGATAATCAAGCAGTAGAAACGTAGAGTAACAATCACCAGGGAAATTATTAATTAAGCAGCAGGAAATAAATGAAATCGAAGCAGCGATCAAAGATACACACATACAGATATGGAGTATACTATCTAATAGATGAGGCATATAATTAATATAATCAAACACGACAAATATGATAAGTAATTGCAGTAGTAGTTCTGTCATGGAGGATCGTCGGAACTAAAAATGAAGAACCAAGTACCTCCAACTTAGGCTGCTGGAGATCTGCGGATAACAACTCATGGAGCTGGAAGCTGCCATTGTCGCGGAGCCGTCTCCTCCGGGAACAGGCTGTAAGAAGGAACTGTGGAGCCCTTCCTTGACGAACTTCCTTGGCATGGATCCATATATCACCAGCTCTATATATCTTGTAAAACAAATCATATATACATGCGTCACTACTTGAAATTCTACATGTATACTATAAGCGAAGAAAATCTGCATACTGCTAATAGTAGCGTACTACTACTGATGAACAGGTAGCTGTTTATTATGATTTTTCCCCTTTCTGACTTTGCAAAGGGAGAGATCAATACTACAAAATCGTATCCCATCTGTGCTACTCATAAAAACCGTATATGTATAGAAATTCAAAGAACGGTGTACACAATGGATTGAACAGAAATAAGCCTAGAGCTAGCGCATATATCCTAGGAATCTATGAGAGGCACCGTATGCACAATCCGCCAGTACCACCTGCACAGAACTACAGATAGGCAGGCAAACAACTGTAGGAAACAGATAGAAATTAAAAGAAGAACAGGCCTCTAAGAACGTACGGCAAAGCTAGAAATCAAATTCCTGGTGAAAAATAGAACACAGATGACAGATCCAATAGATTGATTGATACATGGTATGTAGACTCACCTCTGCCTGAATTACTGGGGATTAAAAAAGTAAAGTCTGGTGCTGGAGGAATGAAGATAGCAAGAACAGCTGGAATGCGCTCTGGTTAGCCTGAGTCTGACGAGGAAATGCTTGTGGTGTCTGATGTGAGAGCGAGGGGGTCTGCTGCTGCTGCTGCTGCTGCTGTCGTTACTAGCTTAATAACGTTAGTTAGGGGCTGGGGAAAGTCTAAGCAAAGAGAGCAGTAAAAACCGGTAGCTGCAGCCGGGATTCCATCAGCAAACTAAAGGTGAGAGGGCCGGCGGACAGATGCAGACCATGCAGTGTAAACCGGATCAGTTACCACTGGAGGTGACGACCGGAGCAAGACCCTGACCTGCATGGCTCATGGCTGTCACGAGGACCCGGTCGAGGCCAATCTTTAGCCAGTCGGCGCCCGAACCGTGCCGACCACCCCTGTGGTGGGCCGACCCGCGGCCCAGCGGCCAGCTGCGACGATGCGGGAGGCGGCGACTCCTCCCACCAGCGCCACGGCGCCGCTGTGGCGCCTCCAGCGCCCAGCGCATCCACCCGGCCTCCTCCCGGGTATGATTACCGCCGGCCCGGCGGGGAGGAAGGTGGAATCGGCCGGTCGGAATGGTCGCCGGGCGGCAGATGCGGTTGGCAGCGGTGAGAGGCGGGTGGGCCAGGGTCCGGGAAGCCGGGCGCCATGGCCGGTTGGAGCTTGGGCCCGGGCTAGGGTTATGGTTGGCGAGGAAGGGGAGAAAAGAGGGGGGAAGGGGAAGAAGGCGACCGCCCCGCGGCTCCCTAGGGTTGGCCGTGGCGAGCGCGCGAGAAGGAGGCGGTGTAGGAGGAAGTGGGGTGGGCCGGCCTGCTTGCTGGGCGCTAACCAGCGGTCACGAGGAGGTTTCAGCAATTTACAAAAAAAAAAAAGGGTCCTACCGGCCGATACATGATCTGAATAGTACCGAGTAGTTTCCTTTTCATCATTTGGTAAAGTTAAATTTCAGTTTTTAATCGGGGATTTCACAAAAATTTATTTAAAGGTGACTCATTAATTTTTTAATAATTTTGGGTCCCTTACATTAAGGTATACGTGTCACAACCGGTGTCCATATTGGCATATAGTGTAGAATGGAATTGGGGAACAACAACACAAAAATGGTTCTCATCGTGTGGTGTCATATAGTGCCACACTAGTGTTAGGATGCAGCAATGCATGCAGGAGAGGAGACCTAGCTGAAAGGGAATCACTAGCCAAACTAAACATGGATGGACGACCGAGACAATATGCGGTTGAGCACGTAAGTGTAAGGACTTCAAAGATGCAATAAAATACCACGCTGCCAGAGAGATACACGGGGTTGTGGCTTTGTTAACAAATTCAGGGCTCATTTGGAAAGCCTTGGAACATCATGCATCGAGTCTCAAACCCTTGCCAACCGTGGAACCAAGCCCACGTCGGGAACGAAGCTCCCTGCCTGGCCGAAAGAAATCTGCATTTGGCAGGTCATGGGTCGTCGTGCATTACCGTCAAACCCTGCCGTTCCACGTGGGAGAAAAAGCATGGGCTGAGACGCGGAACGAATCTCCCTCCCTCTAGCGGCTGGCCCTCTCCCTCACGTTGTTGCCACTGGCTAGCCGGCGTAGACGGTTTGACCTCAGGCCTCCGTGGATGAACACGAGGGGATGGGGTGGCCCCGTGGTCCTCTCCCGCTTGATTTGGTTTCTCAGAAAC